>ML777635.1:964015-984139 GCA_009831015.1 Picea engelmannii
AGGAGAGAGTCTTTGGAATTTTTAAATGGTTTCCAAGGTTGTGTACCTGCAAAATAGTGTTATACATTTAACCAAAACAAGACAATATATGGTGATATAAGCCTCAAAACCAATGGGGAATCAACAAGAAACCTTGTTGTCCCGAAATTGCAATAGTAAGGAAGTTTATATATCAGCAATGACAACAGTTATAACAATTGCACATTACTTCATCTAATTATCATAAGATATTGGACAAATTAGCATACACTTAGAGATAGTATTCCAATGCTAAGATAATGAATTAGATGACAAATGAGGGTTGTAAGAGAGTGTTAAAAATAGAGAATTGTAACAGCCCTATGTCTGTAGAAAAAAAAATCTACCAAAACAATTTTTAACCAACAAAATCAACAAGCAAGTCACCCAATCAATAGCACTTGCCAAGTAGATAAATTTTCACTTCTTACATGCCAATTTCAGTAGTCAAAAGTGAGAGAAAATTGTTGAGAAAAGATGATTTTGTTGTATCCCTATTGGTAGAAGCTTAATTCTTGTTACAACAACTCAATCACTTGGAAAATCAAGACGCCCTTAGGGCACAAGATAGCTTAAAACATGTAAAATTTAAATCAAAACTTGAACAATTCAATATCTCAAATTCATGTTTACCAATGCAACAATATTCAATCTCCAATGCAAATATTAGTGTCTTATATATTGGTTTTTGGAGTCTCTTGCTTTGAGCCAGTGTTTAGAAATCCTTTAGGGGAGTAATCCATTTTAGTCATGTTGGATTTGGTATCTATCTTCTATTAGTCTTGAGGATTATTTATGGGGTATTTTGCTTCTAATTTACCATCACAAATTGACCCTGGTTCAGGTTTAGTAAGCTTCCCAAAAAAATCCCTTTAAAACTATTGGCTCCTCTGGTAAACCGGAAGGAAATGCAATACACAGAATGTACTGCACAGTCTCACCCGAGATAGCTCTATGGGTGGTTGCAATACTCAGGTGTTTACAACCTAAGACTAAGCGAGATTTTAGGTTGTGCGTTGTAAATATCATTCATTCAATCCAACATCTAGTTATAACATTCATTCTATGCATGCATGTGGAATACCAGATCTACTTAGTTTCTTAATTTATCTAACAATCATCAATTAATCAGACATAAAGATTCATTCATTCATTCACATAACACAATGTTACCATGGTTCACCCCTCCTGGGCTACATCCACAAAGCTTTGGCTCTCGAGCTTTTATTATAGTTTAGAAATATATCACACTACACGTGGTTACAATATTAGTTCTTCCTCTCTCCCACATACTCCTTGATCCTTGTGAGGCTGAATAGATTGCACCAAGATCCTCAACCTGTGATCTAACCCTTGGGACCGAGTCGCTCACTCCTTCTCTAGCTCACCAGCGTAATGACTCCTACAATTCTTACAACTCTCTCTCTCTCTTTGTCCCCCTATGGGTTTCCTCTCTATCTGCCTCTCCTAAGTACTAATTATTTATATCCTCAACTCAGTAGGCATTACAATGCATTACAAAAACCATAGCCCTAACATTGTTAGGTCTTCCTTGCATGTGCACTTCATCTACTTCTCTTACACATGTTGTTTTTCCTTCCAACTATCTTTTGAATGTTTTTCCTCCAAAAATAAAATTTCTTCCTAGCTAAGCCTGCATCCAATAGGCCCCAAACACTGACATGTGGCTCATCCTGAGCCACCTAAACCTTGTGCACTTCTTTGATCTCTCATGTGAGAATATATAACTTCTCTGTGAGTTCCTTTACTTGTGTTTGAGCGTGCACGGTATTCTCCATGAGTGCGTCTAATACCTGCACTGCAATATCATTGTTGATCATCTCTGTGCACTCCACCTGAGTTTGTGCCATGTTATTCTTTGCATCTTCTACCTGTGCAATGACCTCTATTTCCCACTCTTGGAGCGGTTTCATTTGAGCTTGGCGCTCCTTCTTCTGTCTCTGCGCGACTATGAGTTTTTCTTGCATCTTCTTCATATCCTGCACTCCTTTGACATGATCAGTGATCGACATTATCTTCTGTCTTTGCTTGAGGTCCTGGACAACTACACTTAACCTTTATTCTTCCTGGTCCCACTGTTGGACCTGTTCATCCTCTTCTAGCTTTGTCCATAGTTGTGTTGCCTTCTCAAACAAGTCATCTGCTATGTAGACTTGTCGCTCCATCTCCTCTATCTATACTATTTTTTTTTGCTTCCTCTACTCCTTCACTTCTAGCAGAGTGGTAGGTATGAGTTGTTCCTGGAGGTGCTCGATCTCCTGCCTGTATTGATCAATTGTATGCACAATCTGGTCAATCTTTTGCGTCATTGTGAACTCTGTTGTCTATGCACCCTTTGGAATTTTCTCATAGGCTACGGCCAATCCCTACTCTAGCCTATCCACATGGTCCTTCTTATCTTTGGTCTTGAGCTTGACCTACTCGAGTACCAATTCCAACTCATATTGATTGTCCTTTGTATGTTGCAATTTTGTTGTGTTTGTGAATGCGCGCGACTGTACCTCCTAAACGATGTTGACTTGCAGTTTATACAAGGCCTTGATTGGTATCTGTGTCATTACCAACTATATTTGGGCCAAATCCTTCAAGGGTGTCTGCCCCACAATTTCATCCATGCATAGCATTCTAGGTGTGACGTGAAATTTCGAGCTTGGATGTGTTGTCGTCTAGATCCTATCTTGCTCGCTTGATCCATCCTCGACTCCTGTCTATGATGCTGCTAGGACTAACTCTATTCCTCTGCCAACCCTCTGTGTTTCTCTAATTTTCTCGAGGACACACCCCCTTTCTTTGATTGCACCTAGTTCTTACCAGTCCTTGGCTTCTTAGGCACCGCTTTGTCTTCTGAAGGTGTCTGTTAATGTCTTTCTTCCACCTCCTTAACTGGGGGCATCTCTTGATTCACGACTAGAATCCTCTAGTCATCGTTCCAATCCTTGATGGCCATTTCTACATCCTCTTCCTTGACGCAATACCGTAGTTGTAGCCATTGATTGTTGTGATCCTTTTGTTCTTGTATCCACATTGTATTCCCGGTCGCTTTGAAGTTTTCTATACCCTGATACTATGTGACCACTTCTAGTGTAATCCGCCAAGTGTTGGTGATGCTTTCCTGCAAGTTATTGTAATATCCTTCGAACATGCATGCATTCACCCTTTTTTACTCTGGGTCTTGAGTTCTCCCTAGCGATAGGTATCATGTTGCGTGGTAAGGAATGGATCTCGTGGAAAAGAATGAATACTTAGGATCCTTCCATCCGACCAAGGAAATCAGGATGAGTAGCCATGAATAGTGAAATTTTGTCCCCAGGTCCTGCGCGTCCTTGCAGTATTCCAGGAATAGATTCAACAAGTACGGGGACTATTGAGTGTGGTTCCCTCCGCACATTGTGCTACAACTGCGACAACCCCAACAAGGACTTCCTCCTTGAGGCATTTCCTGAGTAACTTGCATGCCATGATTTTTGTGGCCATTCTTGTCGCCGCGTCACTAATATGTTTGATTATGATTCCGCGTGACCCCCTTTTGTACCATACTTTTTCTTCATTTCCTCGGCCAGTTCCTTCTCCTTCATATTTTCATCTAGGAACTTTACGATTGTCTCCCCCTGTGTTGGAAGCACTGTGATGTATGCAATGAGATCTACGTCTATTGAGATTATCTATTCCAGCCAAAGGTATCCTCTGTGGGTGACTGCCATCAGCTTCTTGACGAATTTGTTTGTGTCTCAGCCCCTCCCAAACTGTGGGATATCCAACAGGCCTAGAATCTCGGTTTTTTCTAGTCTGACTACCCAATGGCTTGGTTGGTTAATTGGATTGCCAAAGGGTCCTATACCCACAGTTTCCAAGTAAACTTTCTTGGAAAACTCTGGGAACTTGTCTGTGTCAATCACATCATGGTCTGAGTACCTCAATTTCTCCATGTGGCCTAACATGTTACCTATCATATGTACCCCTTATGGAATGCACGGGCAAGACTATGGCTATGGCGGCCTGCTTTCACCGTGATCATGGTACTGATTGTTTTCCCTTGCGTTGTGGTGGCTGACTCAAGGCTCCAGCCTCCATCATTTTGTCTTCTGCATACTCCTCTACCCAACCGATGACATATTCCATTGTGCCCTCCTATGGTTGTTCTGACGTGGTTTTGTGTGACCTTTCTGGCACGGTCATTTATGGCTGGTTCGAGGTCATCCCATTGACTCTTGGAGATTCTTCAGGGTTTTCGGGGTGCAAATGGTTTCCTATGTCCTTGGCCTATTGGCCCTTTCCCCTTCCAGCACATCAATGTCCATGCCCACTGGTGTTGTCTGTTGGGTTTCCTCCACCACTGGTGTGGGGCATCCTGGTGTCATATTGGGCGACGAGATTTCTTCCACATTGACGACTTCTGGATGTTGAGGTGGTTGTTGTTTTCTCCCCTGTGGTTGTGGTGGTGTTCTGATATTTCTTCAAATTCATCTATAAGTCTGCCTCGGCTCTCCGGGTTTGCGTGGTTCCATGGTGGTAGAAGTATTCTCCGTCGAGATTAGGTGGCTCTGTAACCTATGAAAACTCCCTTTTTACTCTGTATTCTTTATTGCTTCGTGCTTTTCTCAGTTTCACAATAACTTCATGATCCTGTGTGATGGCTTCTATAGGAATAGTGTGAATCTTCCTGGGGACATTACCAAAATTATGTTTAAATGAATGGGTGCTTCCCGCGTACTTGTCATTGATTTCCCTTGTCGTTGCCAGTTGGTGTGATTAATGCGGTGTCCCATCCATCGCTCTTATCATTTAATTTTGGTAGCCACCATCCGTTGGCGCTTATTTTGCGTGCCCTCATTTTCGTTGTTTCTTCCTTTTAGTGTCCATTGGTCCTTTCTTTGTTGTGCTAGTGTTTCTGGGTGTGCGCGTTCATTCTCTTTTCGGTGCACCACACTTGTGTTTCTATCTTTTGGTGTCTGGCGTGGTAACCCCTCTATCATTTTTTTTAAAGTGTTGGGAGGTCTATTGTCCCTATATAGCTTCAGTCAACTCCCATTGATCATCCCTCTGAGTTATGTTCGTCCTAAATCCTTCAACTATATAGATCCCCCATCTGTGACAGTATTTACTTCATATGGTCCTAACCAATGCATTATGATTTTTCCTGGGTGTTGAAGAGATTTACTGTCATACACCAAGACTAAGTCTCCTTCCTTGAAATTATTCCTTTATGTGTCTATCATGCCAAGTTTTGTCCCTTGCTTTCTGTACTTCTATATGAAACCCTGCTAAAATCCCGTCTTCCTCCATGATCATCAACTGAATTAGCCTTTCCTGTACTATGCCTCGTTCTGTCATGTTTGTAATTGTTGCTACGTGCAGACTAGGTACCAAAAATCCTAATGGCACCACTGCTTCTTGCCCATACACCAATCTAAATGGTGTCTGTCATGTCAATGTTTTGCATGTGGCCATGTACGCCCACAATACTGTTGGTATCTTCAAGTCCCAATCATCCCTATTAACGTTGCAGATCTTTGTTAGTGCATTCTCAAGGATTTTGTTAAAGGATTCCACTGTTCCATTTTCTAAAGGGTGATATGGTGTACTCTTTTGATGATAAACTTCAAACTCCTCAGTCATAGCTCTAATAGTGTTGTTAATGAAGTGAGCGCCTTGGTCACTCATCAAAATCCTTGGGCATCCAAATCTAGTGATCACGTACTCAAACAAGAAGTGTGTTGTTGTCTTTGCACTGAAATCTTTTACTGGTGCTACTTCTGCCCATCTTGTTAGGTATTTTGTCACACTGATAATGTACCTCGCTCCTGACCTTTTTGTTGGTGGGTTAATTGGTCCCAAAAAATATATGGCCCATTTATCAAATACTTGCAAGGTTACTTGTGGTCTCAAAGGCATATCGTCGTTTCTATTTGGTTTACCAACCCTTTGGCATACATCACATTTCTAGTAGTAGTCCTTTGAGTCTCTGTGAACAGTCGACCACCATAGTCCTGTGTGCAATACCTTCTGCATGGTAGCTCTTCCTGCATAATGTACTCCTTCTATTCCCTCATGGGATTCTTCTAATATCCTTGGTCTTTCATGCTCTAGCACACATCTTCTCAAGATGTTATCTGCACCCATTTTGTATAAGTGTCCTGCAATCAATTGATAGTCTACATCCCTGACTACCAGGTTTTTCTTTTACGCAGTGTTGAATTCCTGTGGTGCAATCCTTGTACTCAAGTATTGGATGATGTATGTGAAGTATTCATCGAATATCTAGACTGAAAATAGTTATGCATCGGGAAATTTATCCTCTAGACTTGTAGGTTCCTCTCCATTTGTGATCCTCGATAGATGATCCAGTCCTGCGTTCAACTTTCGTGGTTTGACTATCACATCAAAGTCAAATTCCTAGAACAGTAATAACCATCTACCAATTTCCCCCCCAACACTAGTTTATTGATGAGGTATTTGAGCATTGAATGGTCTGTGAACATCTTGAAATGTTTCCCCAATAAATAATGCCTGAATTTCTGAAGCGCATAGACCATCGCTAGGCCTTCCCTTTCTGTGGTATTATAATTTTTCTCTGATTCTGACAGGTTTATGCTAGCAAATGATATAGGATGGTCTAATTCTCCTGCTCCTGGTTGCGCTAGTATAGCTCCAAGAGCTATGGATGACGCATCTACATGGACGTGGAACATCTTTTCCCAATCTGGTAATACCAGTATTGGTGCAGTTACCATATTCTCTTTCAAGGTGTCCAATCTGCACTGACAATACTCATTCCAATGAAACTTATTGTCTTTTCTTAGCAATTTCTCCATTGGCGTAGTGATCTGCGCATACCCTTTTATAAATTTCATGTAGTATCTTGTGTGTCCCAATGTCTCTCTCAATTGGTAGACTGTTTTTGGTGGTGGTAGATTAATAATTAATGTAATCTTGGCAGGATATACTATCAAGCCTTTATTGCATACTATATGGCCCAATAGTATCCCAAACGGTGTTTCGAATATGCACTTATTGATATTTAACGATATATGACACTCCTTGCATCTTTCTAACATCAACCACAAGAAATCTACTTGGTATTTCAATAGACTATAGATTGTTCAATTGTCCAGATATACCTCTAAAACTGGTGGATGAATTCCTTGAATGCCGCTATAACTACTTTGGAAAATATTGTTGTGCATTCTTCAATCCAAATGGAATGACTGTATACTGGTAGGATCCCCATTATGTGGAAAAAGTGGTCTTGTATCTGTCTTTGTTGGCTCTCAACCAAGTTTTGGAGAACCTTGTTCATGTTTGACCATTTTTTGGACTTCGACAGGCTGGTCGAAGATGAAGCGCCCAGGCGAAACGAAGATCGCAGGATCTCACCCCCTTTTGTGGTCTTTTTGGGTTTTAGGGTTGATGTAATGGGTATGAGATGTCAGACCATGTGTTTAACCATGTTTAGGCCCCTTTTGTAATGTATAAATAAGTAGCTAGGCGATGTAAGAAAGAGTTAGTTGTAAATCAATGGCTAAGTGCTAGAGTAAGACAGAAGTAGGCTTTGTGCATACTGTGTATTGAGAACTTGCAGAGCTAAGTGCAAGTGATTGTAAGAAGGATCTATGTTGTACCAAGCTCAGGGAAGGAGGATTTGGCGAGGTGCGCACATATATCTTGTCCTATGCGGAGTTGGCTTTGTGGCTCTGTGCATGTAAGAAGATCGGGAGAAGATAATAAAGAAGAAGAAGAGTTGGTCGGCGTAGCCCCACACTGAGGTGAACCACGTATATCCTGTGTTGTTATGATTTGTGCAATATTGTTCATGATATTTATGTATTTACTTTCTTAGTGCATGGTTCTTGATGTATTATAGTTAGATCTATGATTCTTAGTGCTAGATATATGAATAAATTCTAGATCTACTCTGATCCTATGTGCTAAATGCTTAGATGTGCTTAATCTTGATTACTATTGTGTTGATCTGTAATTAGGGTTAATCTGTGAAGTGAATAAGAATCATAATTTAATGCATGTTATTGGCTGAGTGCTCTGTTAAGTGTTGTGGTCACATATCTGTGTCCCAGCTAGGTTGTAGACACTTGAGTCCTGCAACCCCCCTGCCTCTACCTCGGGTGAGACTTCATCTGCTTCGCAGGTGTTGCTGAAAGGGTCGGTAGTTATGGTTTTGTTGGTACATTGTTGAAGCGTTGAACCCTGGGTCTGCCCCTATGCCAACAAATGGTTCCGTTGTCGGGACCTGGAACTGTGATTGCTGGGAACTGAAGAAAAGAGAAGGCTTTGTGTGTAGATCTATTGCTGCAGTGTGCAGTATTGTACTTGAATTACGAAGCTCTATGCTAAGAAGAGAATTAGATCTGAATAAAAGAGGTAAGATCTTAAAGCTTTGTGCTCTGATGAAGGTAAGATAAGTGGAAATTTTTGTTTCGAAAGAATGGATCTAGGTATACTTGATAGATTTTGTCCTAGTCTGAAAATTAGGGCACAACTAGAAGAAAGAAGATTTGATATGAATAGACCTTATAGAAATAACAAAATATATGTTATTCCTATGCATAGAAAGGGTTTTTGGACTAACAAGTGGATGCAGGATCCTAGAAAGAATTGTTTTCAGGTTCATCACTATGATCCCAGTGCACAGTACATGAAAAGTTGGGGATTGTTTAAGAGAAAGAGAGGATTGAATCTTTGTTATAGTTGTAGAAGACCGAGACATATTGCTAAGGAATGACCTGGTATAGGCCCTATTTGTCTTTGTTGTAAAGTCGTTGGTCATGAAGTTTTGGACTACCCTAGAATGATTGCTAAAGTTGAAAAGATGAATACGAAACAAGAAAACCATGAGGAAGGTCAAGAGACTAAGAATATGCTAGAACACTAGAAAGAAGCATAGACTATATTATTACAGATGAAAGAAACATTGAATGCTCACAGAGACATCAGTTTGCTAGAGATCTTAAAAGAAAAGCAGTGCATAGAAACAAGAATAGGAGACTTCAACATAGACTGTGTTATGGACAAGGAAACATAGGTGAACATTATGACAGAAAGTACTTAGGAAATTTTGGGAAATCCTGCTATGGTTCCTTCATTGGGAGGAATAGGATTGTTTAAAGGAAAGATGATAACCCTATGTGGAAGACTTACCCATGTACCTATGGTTTCTCATGGAGCATCGACAAAAGAAGAATTTGAGGTCGTTAAGTTTGTTGAGAACAACGCCCCCTTTGCACTTTTGCTAGGAAGGACCTGGATTGAGAAAAAGAAGATTTGAAGGAAAGAAGAAGAGGAAGCTCTAGAGCAGAAAAAACAAGAATTAAGGGACTTCATGGCTAGGAGAATAGCGCGATTAAGAGAAGAACACGAGGACAAGTCGAAGAAATTGAAGACCAGATACCTCGCTGTCAAACTTGAAGGAACACAAGAAGGCTTAAATAACCTATCTATGCATGAGAGAAGAGAACCCACCCCTGAAACAGTAAGAGAATAAGTATTACCCTTGAACCCTATGAAAGACCCTCAACAGTGCAAAGTTACTATGCTAGGAGAAGTTAAGAATAAAAATGGGAAGAGGAACCCAATGACTTAGATCACAGGAAAGAAGGCAAGAAAACTCAATAAGAAGAAAGAAAAGTTAGAAAAATTGCAGGAAGCTCCAGAGAGGACTTCGCAAAAAGAAGGATTACAGAACTTGAACCTCGTCGGAATAGCAAAACAATGTAGACTAACACTTCGCCATGGCGAAGCAATATGACCATTAGAGGCATCTTGACCATTAGAACGACACTCCAAAACGGATAGAAAATAAGTTATTGTTGGAAATATCACCATTGTATCGTTGAGACTGCGCCATAATGGATGGATTGAGGCATTCCTTCCCGTTGGAGGAATCTGTTACAACATTGTCTATTTAATCCATTGAATGTCTCACCAGGGACACTTTTGCAAATTGTGTTTATCCAAGCCCAAAGAGAACTGGTTTCTCTCGTGCAGTGCTTATTGAGACCTCGCCACCCGTTGTGCTTACCTTGAGTGTTTTTTCACCTACCCAAGATATTTGATTACAAGAATGCATGTTGAGCGAACACAGTGTAGTAGAGAAGTCTGTGGAGGAAATCTTAATAGATCTTATGGCTGAGAAGTTCATGTCCGCAGAAGAACATGCCTCGTTGATGAGAGGATTGCAAGAATCCCCATCGACTGCACATCGATATGGGCCCTCCCAAACTGCAACAGAGAAAATAAGCAAGCATTGTGACGACCTAGCGAACGCGAGGCTCATCTAGTCGATCTTGCCTGACTACATCCCACGTCTAGCTGGTGCAGTTAGTCATGACAGTGTTCTGATAGACTTTGAGCACACCCTCATCACTACGTACCTTCCGAAGGGGATACGCATAGTTGGACCGCAGCTAGGACTGATCCCTGATCTTAAGATCAATGACTTTAACTTAGGAGATAGAAATAATTATGCATTTCTCTCACCGCATAAGTACTTGACAAAGACAGGAAGAAAGAAGTCGAAGATAGTCCCCCAACCATGGACTAAGGCGATCGTGAGGTCCACTATCCTCAATGTCATGAAGATACCCCACTTCGGTAGACATTAGGAGGTTAACGCGTGTGTTAAACGCCTCCTGTCGTGCTACCATGGAGGTTATCTATGGTTAGACAGGCGCGTGGCTGTGGATCTGGCATTGATCCACATGATCACTAGATTAAGTATGCAGGGACAAAATCCTCAGAAGTTCTACCCAGGGAAGGCTGGAGATCGCGCCCTGGTGTAGAAAATAAAGGACACCTATGGTGATGTGGAGAAGAGGAAGCAGGGCTATAAGGTAGCCTCCATCCAAGATGGCGCAGTGCGCCTATATTTCCAGTTGATCACTGGTAAGCTCGTTAGGAAGAACAGACCAATGCAATTCATGAGGTTTATCATCGACCACATAGGAAAATGCATTGAAGGGATGCAGATGAACTAGGCGAGCTACCTCGTCAACCAGATGGAGCAATATTGTCACAAAGCATAGGACTAGGGCTACGAATTTCACTTCAGCTGGCTATTGATTCTTGTTGCCTTCATCGCTTGGGAGATGCCAGATGGAGCGACCTTCCATGAAGTCAAGTTGTCTGAACCACTGGCCACGAAGTTCACTACCATGTGGTATTCAAGCGACATGGCGAAGCAATGGTAGTCTAATGCGGTGTTCCACACCTATTACTTGCAGCTGAAGAGGGCCATTGAATCCTTCCCTCGCATGATGTCGAATACACTCCATGGGTTCAAGCCACTTGCGAATTTCTGCGCAGACAGGCACTTCATTTATATCACTGCATGCGGGGACGAAAACAAAGAAGAGCTCCAATCCTATTACAAACTCACAGAGGAAGATATGGAGGAAATAACCAAGGAATGGCCTGGAGAATTCCTTGTACCAGTCGAACAGACAAAACTCTTCGACCCTGACATCATGGGGAGTCCTGTAGTCACCCAGGAAGAGTATGATGGACCCAGTAGCAACAAGAAGAAAAAGAAAGAATAAGTGTAGGATATAAACAGCGCATCGGAGGAAACTGCTCCTGATTCACCTGGAGGAGGAGGAGGTGACGAAGTGAACCAAGAAGAGAAAAAGGAAGAAGACAAGCAGGAACAAGGCAAAGTAAAACCTCCTAAGGACCCCCTACAGAGGCCGAGATGTCGAAGAAAAGGAAGGTTTCTCCAAATAAACCCTTAGCGCGGAAGAATTCACGAGCCAATAAGCCCCAGTTACAAACTGTGCTCACAGTGGATGATATTGACCTCATCATCGCAGCTGTAGAAGATACTTCAAAGAATATTCTGCAATGAAACGAAGCAAAGTAGGAGACAATGTATGAAAGGATCGAGATAGTGATGAAAGGGGTACAACAAGCCCTCTATTCGAGTCACGCAGTGTCTATTGTGTCATCTTCATTAGAAGGTATAGAATAGGGAGATGAGCCTGCCCAACTACGCAGATTAGTAGATGTGACAGAGGCTCGCCTTCATCGTGTACAGGAAGAAAAAGAACAGGCCACAGAGGCCTTGAAGCAAGCAAATTAGGAATCCCTAGAGCAACATCGGGTTGCACAACAAGAGACAAATGACCTCCAGGAGAAGCTTGCAGAGGACAAAGAATAGATCCAGAAAGAAAAAGAACAGTTGCTCGTAGAGCAGATGGGAGTTAAAGAAGTAGTCACTAGAGCACTTTGCTATGTACCGGGCCTAGCACAGATGGAAGAAGAGAAAGTGGAGAGCCAAGTGGGGAAGCTCACTGAAGCCATTCAGCAACTTCAAGCAAGAGTAGCAGAACTGGAACTACAAGCAGTGCCAAGCACTCTGGAGGAAGTGCAAGATCAGAGGGAATAAATTGCCAGGAGCGCAATCGAAAGAATCAAGACATTGGCCTTAGAATGCAAGCAACTAAGTAACCAAAGTGCACAGACCTATTAGAACCTTGCAGAATACCTGAAACTGAGGACATTGGAATCACAACGCAAGGAGGCAAAGCAACAAGCATCGACAGTACAAGCACAGTTGAAGCTACTATTAATGGTAGAGAAGATGAAAAGGTCACGGGAGGTGCACACAGTTCAGCAACAAGTCAATTCCATCTAGAGTAGAGTCATGGAAGTGACCCAGAGACTCCAGTTGATTCAAGATGAAGACTGCACACTTTTTGAAGAGATCAAAGGACAAGGTGCATAGCTGGAACAAGTGGTCACCATGGTGGAACAACACTTGGAAGGACCTGTCATCGAGAAAGTCATTCAATAGTTCGCCAAGCAGGAGGCTCTGGTGAAGCAACAAGTCAAGGTAGCTCGAGCCAAGCTTGAGTACGTCGAAGCAAAATTGCCCATATCAAAGTGACTCGGGACGCGTCATAGGTGAGTGTTAGGGGCTTGTTGGCCCTTGACCAAGTTTTGGAGAACCTTGGTCATGTTTGACCATTTTTGGGACTTCGACGGGCTGGTTGAAGACAAAGCGCCCAGGAGAAGCAGAGATCGCAGGATCTCTCCCCCTTTTGCGGGCTTTTTGGGTTTTAGGGTTGATGTAATGGGTATGGGATGTTGACCCATGGGTTTACCCATGTTTAGGCCCCTTTTGTAATGTATAAATAAGTAGCTACATGATGTAAGAAAGAGTCAGTTGTAAGCCGATTGATAAGTGTTGGAGTAAGACAGAAGTAGGATTTGTGCATACTGTGTATTGATAACTTGCAAAGCTAAGTGCAAGTGATTGTAAGAAGGATCTATGTTGTGCCAATATCGGGGAAGGACGATATGGCAAGCTGCGCACAGATCTCATGTCCTATGCGAAGTTGTATTTGTGGCTCTGTGCATGTAAGAAGATCATGAGAAGATAATAAAGAAGAAGAAGAGTTGGTGGACGTAGCCCCACACTGGGGTGAACCACATATATCCTGTGTTGTTATGATTTGTGCAATATTGTTCATGATGTTTATGTATTTACTTGCTTAGTGCACTATTCTTTATGTATTATAGTTAGATCTATGATGCTTAGTGCTAGATATATGAATAAATGCTAGATCTACTCTGATGTTATGTGCTAAATTCTTAGATGTGCTTAATCTTGATTACTACTACGCTGATATGTAATTAGGGTTAATCTGCAAAGTGAATAAGAATCATAAATTAATGCATGTTATTGGTTGAGTGCTCTGTTAAGTGTTGTAATCACAGATCTGTGTCCTAGCTAGGTTGTAGACACTTGAGTCCTACAACCCCCCTACCTCTACCTCGGGTGAGACTTCATCTGCTTCACAGGTGTTGCCGAAAGGGCCGGTAGTTAGGGTTTTGTTGGTGCGTTGTTGAAGCGTTGAACTCTGGGTCTTTCCCTATGCCAACAGTATTTGGTGCTATCTTGATCTGATGTTATCCTAAGAATCCGTCAGTGAATGAATAAGCTTCATGTCCTCCTAAATTCTCCAACACTTCATATGTGAAGGGAGTAGGGAACAAGTCATGTAGGCATGCATCGTTTAACTTCCTCAAGTCGACACATATTCTTATCCCCCCTTGTTTCTTCTCTTGAACTACCATTGGGATTACTCATTCTAATTCTTCTATAGGTTCTATGATTCCATCCTCTAACATCCTATTGATTTCGGCTTTGACTTTTTGCTTATATATGGGATTCAGTCTGTATGGTCATTGTCTGATCGGTCTTGCCTCAACGCTGAGTGGTATATTCATTTCTCCTAGCTCTCCTGCTATGCATTTCATTTCTTTGAACGTTGTTGGGAATAGGTTGTTGTACTCGCGCAGTAAATATGTTATGCTTTCCACTATTTTCTTATCCCAGTAGTCTCTAATGCTGGCCATTTTGGGGTTCTCAACTGTCCCAATGTTGACTTTCTTCACCTTGATCGGTGCAACAATGAATTATGATTCCAGAGGTGGACCTTCCACTTCTCTTTCACCTTCACCTTCCTCAATCTAAATATCGCGCGGGTCATCTTCATATTTAAGTGTTGTGTCTATGTTTTGGTTCTCGTGCTCAAATGAGAAAGTGACTTTAAAATTATGTTGTAATATTGTCCAGCTCGTATTTCCTCTATGCAGTTCCTGGTCCGTATACCAATTTGTTGGGATGCCCTCTAATGTGTGAACAAAATGATGAGGCCAGTCCTTCGGTGGTCTCATTTTCCATAGCGCTCTGCACTTCTCCAAGTGTTCTGTTGGTGCCCCCTGTCCATCATATTTTTGTAGCTGGTTGCTTCCTTGTTCTGTGCCAAACCTAATGCACAGTAACCTTGGTACCAGTCTTTCATTGTTTCTTTGTGTGCACCCCATCATCTTGTAGGTTTTTCCTTGAGTGTTATATCCAAGGCTAAAAGCCTCTGATTTTCTACCACTTCATCTTTGTATTGTGTTAAGAATGTTTCTAAGTCGTTCACCACATGGAAGTTGGGAGGTTCCCTTATCTCCGTACCTACCCATCTTACTACACGGTATATTCTTGCGCATCTTCTTGTGGAAACTTCGTGTAACCTCTAATGCCAATTTTCTAAGCCCATATCTAAGTCTGACGCACATGAGGTGATGCTTCGCCAACTAAGTATCCCATTTGCAGTTGGGTTCACGTAATATTCATCTCGCGTAGTTGTTCTGTACATCTGGTTAATTTCCTCTAGGTCTAAGAAAGTAGGTTCTACAAACCTTTCCCCTTTTGATGGGTCCAATGGCGTAATGACTATGTATTCTCCTGACTTGAAGGTCATATTCCGCGTCTTTAAGTTGATTATGGCCTAGTTATCAAATGCCTAGTCCAAGCCCAATAATGCCAGAGAATATGTTGTGCCATCCACTATCTCGATTACTTCGAAGTCGTCTTTAGTCTGTACTCCATCCAGATCTACTGTTAGTCATTTTAGTCTTCCAGTTGGTAGAACTCTTTGTTGATTTTCTAGTTTCAGCTAAATAGGTGAATATCCTAATGTGGGTTCTCCCATATATCGCCATGTCTTCTTGGGTAATACATTGACTTCGGATCCTAAATCTAGTATAATGTCTCCCATGTTAAAATCTCCAATGTTGACGTTCATCCTGAATTCCCTACTTGTTCTCCTCCTTGTATGTAGGTGATTCATTGTTTTATGTTCTAACTTTCCTTCTGCTTCTACGCTACATATTTCTAGAATATTTTGTAATACTTTAACAAAGGATGGATCATTTAGTAGTCTAACACAGGATTGCAAAAAACCATTAATGGTACTTACTTGTCCTAGTGGTTGTGGTTTTTCGATGTGATCCAGCGATGCAGGCATCTCGTACTCTGGTACTTCCTTATTGTGTTGCGCAGTTGATGTCGATGCAATGTATGGCTTTGTGAATTCTTGTCTTTCTTGCTTGAATATCTCCTTCTCGTTCTGTGCATCAAATTGCTTATTTGGTTCGACATTATTTTTCACCCATTGGTGTTGTACTGGCTCTTGTCTTAGTGCGTCGTTTCCTGTTTTATCTCCTCCCCATGTAACTATGTTCATGTTTCTCCCTTCATCCCTTGCTTCTATTGAAATCCACTAAATATTCTGATTTTTTTTATTCCTCTTTTCCTAGATCTTCCCTAATAGTGTCGGACATTCTTCTGTGTCATGATCTGATGCGTGACAATACATACAGGTTGTTGGTGGAAGTGGGCATTCTCTTGCATAGTGTCCTGGTTGTTGACAGTTGTGACATACCAATGGTTCTCTACCTCTTCCAAAGCCTCCTCTTTCTCTTTCTCCACCTTTGTAGCCAGCTTGATCCCCTTGTGGTGCATTATACTGAGGTGCCTGGTTATACTATGTGATATTATAATGTGGCTGCGTAGTATTATATTGTTGTTGCGTAGTGTTATACTGTTGTTGTGCATTATTGTACGAGGTTGGTACTTGGTTAAACTGAGGTATGGATTTCCCAGTCATCATTTATGCCTGCACCATGTATGCATATGATGTTCTTTCCCTCATAAGGTCCATGGTCCTACAATCTTTGTCATCATGGCCTACTGACTTGCAAAAGTTGCAATACGAACTCTTCGATATTGTCTGGTACTTCTGCATCATTGGGAAGTGGTATGGATCATGACCCAGTTTCGTACAGATCTCACACCAAAGTCCTCATGTAGGTAATGAGTTTGGAATTCCTGTTTCCATGTATTGCGCGAATGTAGAACATTCGTTCTTATGGTGTCCTTATGTCCTACATGTGGTACACCAAACGACTTCTCTTTTGTCCTTACCTTTGTTATGGTTTAGCTGGAACGTTGAGTTCTTCAGATCCTCCTCTAGCTCCTCTATGGCTAGATCTGTCTTCTGATATTGGTTTTCTTCCAGTTGTAGGGATGCTTGTAGAGCCTTTTCCTGTGTCTGAAACTTATGTTGTCGCAACAGATACTTCAAGTGTGGTAGCAGTGAATTGACGAATAGATGCCTATGCTACATATATGTCATGACGTATTTTATCTTTCCCTTCAGTCGTTTGAATCTATGGTCAATCTCCCATACAGATTCTCTTGGTTTATGTATAATCTCTATCATCTCATTCATGTATTGATCCTCTAAACTAGGCTTCTAGAACTCATTTATCAGCAGCTTCTTGATATCTCCAATCATTCTGGTTGTCCTTGGTGGACTGTTTGTAGCTAAACTCATGTACCAATCCAATGCGCGATCTCTTAGCGTGATAGCTAACTATACAAGTTTAGTGTCCTTATCTGTGATTTGTTTCACTTCCCAAATAATTTCACATATAAACAAGTGCTTCTCAGGGTCCTTTGAGGCTTCTCCTTTGAATTTTGGTAACCTGATGGTGGAATCATGTCATGCCATCTTGAATGTTGAACTACTACCTCTACGCGGTGTAGATATTTGAATAATGCTTCCTGAACTGGCTCCCCCAGTTGTTGTTCCTTGTGTAGATGTACTTCCTATTGTCTTCCTTCTCCCGAAATTTGGTTTTCTATATGGTGGCGTTCTTCTTGGTGTATTAGTCGCACATGGGTTTATGGGTTCCACACTGACACCGATATGGATAGGAGTGTTGCCTTATATTTTCGATATTGGACTTCTCATCTTCCTCTCATATGTTGCACGCAGGATTTCCTCAATCTTCTCCACAACCCAGAGATCCTCTAACTCTTCTTCATCACTTTCCAATCCTTCCCTTGCGGCTACAACTCTCTTCTTGGTGTTTACCTTATATTGGTAGGGTACTCCACTATGCGTCTTTTCAATTTTTGCCATGATTTGCTTGATCTGGTCTTCATCCATCATAATGGGGTCCAAGGCATCCTCCTCCTTTCCTTTATCCCCTTCTCCTTCCATCTCTCCCTCTCATGTCAATGCTTCCCCCCTTCCCCCATGCACACAGTGAAGTTTAGTTGTCTGACTCCATCGTCATCACACCTTTGTTATATAGTAATATCTTAATGGAAGTATATAACGATCTGATATACCTACCTCGAGGTCCCTTCAAGAACTCTTGTTCAACCACGTTGTACGATTTCCCTGTATCTACTACAAATTCTGTAATAAATCTGACAACAATGTTGTCTAACCATAAATCTACTTTGTGTGTAAACTTATTATCAACTCGTTGTAATTGCGTAATCTCTTCATGATTCCACTCTAGTTGTCTGATCCAATTGGTAGGGTGGTTGTCTTTCAATATTTTTATCCACTGCTGTAATACATGCGGGAAATCACAGAAAAAGACTTCATGGAAGTCATTGAATATGTACTTGTCCAGATATTTGCGAGGTGTTAACTTTGGATTTATGTTATCTTTCTGTGCAAAATCCAACTCCTTTGTATTCAACTAGATTTCTATCTCTTCCTTCGTGGGATTCCACGGTCTCAACATTCCCAACTAGATTCCCATTCTTTCAATAACTTGTTGTCCGATTCAACATTCTTTTGACACGTATTCCTCCAACCTCACATACTCAATCCCATTTTCTTCCACACAACCAGAAACAAAACCATTTGTTGGCTTTGGTATATCTCTTCTATTATTCTTGAGGATTCTTTATGGGGTATTCTGCTTCTAATTTACCATCACAAATTCACCCTAGTTCAGGTTTAGTAAGCTTCCCATCAAAATCCTTTTAAAACTATCGCCCCCTATGGTAAACCAGAAGGAAACATAGTACACAGAATGTACTGCGCAGTCTCACCCGAGATAGCTCTATGCCATATGGGTGGCTACAATACTCAGGTGTTTGCAACCTGAGACTGAGCGAGATCTGAGGTTGTGCGTTGTAAACTTCATTCATTCAATCCAACATCTAGTTATAGCATTCATTCTATGCATGCATGTGGAATATGAGATCTACTTAGTTGATTCATTTATCTAACATTCATCAATTAATCAGACATAAAGATGCATTCATTCATTCACATAAAACAATGTTACTGTGGTTCACCCCCTCCTGGGCTACGCCCACAAAGATTTGGCTCTCGAGCTTTTATTATAGTTTAGAAATATATCACGTCGCGTGAGGTTACAATATTAGTTCTTCCTACCTCCCACAGGCTCCTTGATCCCTGCGAGAATGACTAGATCGCACCAGGCTCCTCATCCTGCGATCTAACCCTTGGGACTGAGTCACTCACTCCATATCTAGCTCACCAAGTTAATGAATCCTACAGTTCTTACAACTCTCTCTCTTTTTGTCCCCCTGTGGGTGTCCTCTCTATCTGCCTCTCCTAAGTACTACTTATTTATATCCTCGGCTCACTAGCCATTACAATGCATTACAAAAAACCTAACCCTAGCATTGTTAGGTCTTCCTTGCATGTGTGTTTTGCCTGCTTCTCTTACATGTGTTGTTTTTCCTTCCAACTGTCTTTTGCATGTTTTTCCTCCAAAAATAGCCTTTCTTCCTGGCTAGGCCTGCATCCAACAACTCCCTAGAGAAGATAAACCTTAACAAGGTCTTGGTACAAGGGTGTAAGCCATTTTACTCCTTATAGAAATCATGTAAGCCTTTTCAATAACAATAGAAAAAATTTCCTTGATGGAGGGTGTATGCCCTTATACTCCTCCAAGGGTTTAACAAAATAATCTTGAAATCAAGAAGAAACACACAAAATTGTAGAAATTCCTTACCTAATCCAAGATATAGGATCAAAAACCTTATTTATCAAAGACATTCCATCGAATTTCCAAGAACAAGCATCCAAGAGAAGTCGCTAGACTTTTCTCCACCAATAGACAAGTATTGCATCCATAATGACCAAGAAAAAAAAGATAGCAAATTTTCCGAAAGAGGCCAAAATTTTAGTCCAAGAGTATGTAATTCTCTAGCGATGAGATGTGAAAATGAAAAAGAGATGGCCTCTATTTATATGAGGGAATCTAAACCAACTTATCCACAAAAAATTGTCAACAACAAATTAAAACAAGGTCAAAAGGGTGATGTCATTCTCTAGAAGGGTGACGTTGAGCCTCAATATCCAAATCATTGGGCCTCCAAAGGCCATGTGCCAAGCTCTCATGTGCTAGGGTGGCATTCCATGCATCTCCTTCCTTTAAACCACATCACATCAC
>ML777635.1:1000682-1017668 GCA_009831015.1 Picea engelmannii
GCCATATCCAAGCCTTGAACAATTCAACTTTGAGAGCAAAAACACTCTGGAGAAATTTCACTTCATATTGAGTCTGCATCCCTTTGTCCTTGAAAGTATGAACTCTTTGTTCAACCCCCAAGATCTTCCTTCTTTGTGACGGAGAAACTCGTTGACTCCTTTATATGAGATTGCCTTTGGTGGAGGATTGAAGTGGTGGAGGCTCAGCTAGAGGGACTTAGTTTCTCGGTTCCGATATGTGTTGTTACAAAAGTTTGTCACCTATGTACTTCTGCTGATTATTTTAATAGAAATACTATTTTCTCATCCAATTGATATCTTCCAAATATTTGAATTAGCATTCCATGGGCGTATTTGTCATGTATGTTAATGGATTATGTTAATCTATATGCTAACATTATATATTATCACCATATGCTTGCGTATCTTGGTTGTTGAGGACAAGTTTACCATGTGGTACTCGTGGACAAGTTTACCAAGTTTACCGGGCGGATGCACCTTTTAATAATTAAACTGGGCATTTTTTACCATGTGGTACTTGTGGCATATTGGTTAGGGGTGGATGTATTAAGGCGTTGGTTATGGCAGAGGTCCCGGGGTCAAATCCCACTGACTCTCCTTTTTGGATTTGAATTGTTGTATTATATGTGTGTGTGTGTGTGTGTTGTTTCATTCCTCTAGTTTGGAGGTGGCTCTAGAACCTCCTCCAATGATGTATAACTGTGGCTATGGTTGGCGTGGTCCGCCAGATTTGGCGGACACGCCAACCATTTGTTTTCCAAAATTTGTTCACGGGTTGTCCTTGTGCATTTCCCGCCTGCCACGTTGTTGGTTACTACTCTTCTATATTGTTTGAGTTTATTGACCCAGGGTTCATGTCTGTTCGGGTTTCCAACAAAGCCTCTAAAACTATCGGCCCTCCTAGTAAACTAGAAGGCAACGCAGTGCACAGAATGTGTTGCTTGGTCTCACCCGAGATAGTTTTAATGGGTGGATGTAAGACACAAGTGTTTACAACCTAGGATTGAGTGTGAGATAAGCAAGTTGTATATTGAGTTGTTTATTATAACTTGTAAACACAATATATTGTTATTGAAGAGTAAGCAGGAAATATAACAACTCATTCATTCAACATAATAATAACTGCTTCAGAAAATAAAGATATGAAAACATTCATCACACAACACATATGTTACCGTGGTTCACCCCCTCCTGGGCTACGTTCACAAATATTTGGCTCTCAACTCTTTTATTATAGTCGTTCTGTTGTTACTGCGCCCCGCGCTTACAATCCTCCTTAGATGGGTAAGATCTATATGAGGCAGACTAGATCACACTGGGATCCACAACATGAAATCTAACCCTCAAGATCTTCCCTCCTTCGTCCTCTCTAGCTCAACATCTTATAAAAAATAGATCATACAACAAAATATTACATATCGCATCAACTCATGCATAACTAAAACGGTGACAATACTACTTTGAACTTCAACCAGTCTCTCTTCCTTGATACCTAAGTATCTATATATGTTTCTGGCTCTTCATTTATTACAATACATTACCAAAACCCTAACCCCACTGTCATTAGGTCTTCCTCTGCATGTGCACGTGTTGTGATTTCCTCCAGCTATCGCTTTCCTTGTGCACACTTTCTTTCCCACGATTGCCTTGCTTTCTCGCTTTGGTCTGCCTTGTCTTTCCTTCCGTTTTGGCCCGCCTCGTCTTTATTTCCCTTTTTACCTGCCTCCAACAAGCCCCCAACACTGACATGTGGCTCATTCCGAGCCACCTAATCTTTGTGTGCTTCCTGAATCTCTTTGGTGATCGCCTAGACCTTTTCCTTGAGCTTTTCTTTCTGTGTCTGCGCCTGCGCAGTCTTCTCCTTTAGTGTATCTACTATCTGGGCTGCAATTTCATCATTGATCAATTCCACGCACTCTTCTTGGGTCTGAGCTATATGTGTCTTGGCTACTTCTGCATGTTCCAAGACTTCTATAACCCATTCTTGCAATGGTTCCATTTGAGCTTGACGCTCATGTTTTTGTGTTTGCGCAGTTGTGAGTTCTACCTGCAATCTCTTCATTTCCTGTGTCCCTTTGACTCATTCTGTGATTGGCATTGTATTTTGCCTCTGCTTGATGTCTTGGATTGGTGCGTTGATCCTTTCCTCTTCCTTGTCCCACTTCTGGACTTGTTGATCCTCCTCTAACTTAGTCCAGAGTTGTGTTGCTTCATCAAACAAGTCAGTTGTTGTGCTAACTTATTGCTTTATCTCCTGTAGCTGTGTTGTTGCTTCCTGCTTCCTTTTCTCCTTCACTAATGGTGGTGTGGTTGGTGTGAGTTGTTCTCGTAGATCCTTGATCTCCCTCTGATATTGATCAATTGCCTGCACAATCTGATCAATGTTTTATGTTGTTGTGATTTCCTACTTCTGCATGGTCTTCAGAAGCTTCTCGTAAGTTCCGACCACTTTTTTCTCCTATCCTTCCATGCACTCCCTTTCCTCATGGGTTTATAACTTAGCCTGCTCATAGACTATTTCAAGTGCATCCCACTTGTCTGTTGCTTGCTGCAATTTGACTAAGTCTTTACGTGCGTGAGACTGTACCTCGTGGTTTACGCTAACCTACAACTTGTGTAGTGCCCTGGATGGTATCTGTGTCAACACCAGTTGGATTTGGCTTAAGTCCTTCAGGGGTGTCTGCCCCACAATATTGTCCATGCGCAGCATACTAAGGGTGATGTGGAATGTTACGTCCGGATGCAGTATTGCCTGGACTGAATTTCGTTCTTCTTCTTGCACTCTTTCTTCTGTCTATGGTGCTGATGGTTCTGTTCTCATGTTGCTTGTTGTCTGACCTTCCCCGATTTGCTTGAGGAGTTGCCGCATGTCTTCCAATTCCTCCTGAATCTTATCCCTGTGGTGTGCAGCATGGTCAAAGTCCTCGGATAGATATTCCTGGACCATTCGGGCTATCATTTCCCCATCATCGCCCATGATCATATATTCTAGAGGCAGTTTTTGTACCTTCGATTTCTTGCACGCTCCTCCTGTTTGTGTGGTTGGCCTCTTGGTTCCCCTCGGTTCCTGTGAATTGGGACTTGCAGCCATCTCCTGTGCAGCCTCGGCCTATTTATGTTGCTCCTTGGCCAACTGCGTCTTATCTTTCTTCACGTTATGGGTCCTTGTCTTCATTGGCCCTTCGTTTGTCTGTGTTTTTTTTACTGGCCCATTCTTCGTTTCTTGGGCACATGGATTTCCTTTGGCTACGTTTCTCCCTGCTATGTCTCTTCTTCTATGCTATGCCTCTTATTCTGTTGTTCTTTCTGGAAATTCTTGGGTAAGGACTGGAATCTTCCATCCGTCGTCCCATTCGTTGATGACCATGTTGATGTCACTCTCTGTGATACAGTAGCGCATTTGTAGCCACTCTTTATCAGGATATTTCCTCGCATGTATCCACATTGTGTGTCGTGTGGCCTTGAAGTTGGCGATGTCTCTATACCGCACGACAACCTCTGGTGTTATTCTCCACATTTTGGAGATGGCTTCCTGTAGGTCGCATAGGTATCCTTGAAATATGGACCCCGTTCATCCTTTTATTCCTAGCATCTAGCCTAGATCTGAGCAACAAATATCTTGCTCGTTAATTTGGTTTGGGTCTGGTACAAAAAGTTACATACCTTGGTTCTCTCCAGCCCATAAAGGCTATTAGCATGATCAGCCATGAATAGTGAAACTCTATTCTGAGATCCTATGCATCCTTGCATTCGTCCAGGAACAAGTTCAAGAGATACGGTTCCCAGCTCACTGTGGTGACCTCTGCACGGTGAGCTGCAACTACAAAAACTCCAGCTGGAACTTCCTCCCTGTGGCATTTTCTTAGCAACTTACAGGCTAAGATTTTTGTGCCTAATTGTGTTGCAACATCATTAATCCTCTTGATAATGATCCCTCTTGTCCCCCTGTCGGTGTCGTACTTCTTCTTCATTTCTTCTGAGAGTGCCTTCTCCTTGGCTTTGTCATCCAAAAACTGCGCGAGATCCAGGCCCCGGGATGGAAATCCTATTATGTTGGCCATAAGCTCTACGTCTATCAAGACGAGCTTGTCCAACCATATGTCCCCTCCATGTGTGACTGCTAACAGTTGTTTGACGCATGCGGTTGCGTACTGACCTCTATCAAAATGTGGTAGGTCCAAAAGACCTAAAATTCTTGTCTTCTCCAACCCTATTCCCCATTAGAGTGGCTGATTAATCGGTTCCCCAAACTGATTCAAGCCCACCGACCCTATGTAAACTCTCCTTGCAGGTTCTGGAAAATTTTCTTCGTCTGATACATCATGGTCTGAGTATTTGAGCTTCCTTATATGACCCAGTAGGTTTGGTCCTACCTGTACCCCATCTGGTATATGTGGTAGAATGATTTCCACAGCAGGTTTCTTGCGAGGTGATCTGGGTATCTGTATCTGGTCTTTCTTCGGTGGTGGTGGTTGGCTCGACATTCCAGTGGCTTCTGATTGTTCCTCAATATACCATTCCGGCCAACCTGTGACATCCTCTACTGTTCTTTCTGGTTGGTGGTCCGAGATAATGGTTTGAGACTCATCTAGATCAACTATTGCTTTCATATTTTGCATCGTTCCATTGAATTTCAGAGTTTCTTCGGTGTTCTCTAGTTGCACCTCCTTCAGGGTTTCTACGTTCGGGTTCGGCGGTTCATGTACTTCTGGCGGTATATCTATACTCGTGCCCTCTGGTGCCGGCTGTTGGGTTTTTTCTAGTATGGGTGTTGGGTTCACCTGTGTTGTGTCTGGAGATGGGATTTCGTCGACATTGACAATCTCCGACGGCTGTTGTTTTCCTTCTTTCGCATGTACTCCTGACCTGCTCTGAACTCTGGTTTTCCTGGTGGTCTGACTCAATTCTACTTTCTTTGGTGCCACCATGGTGGTGAATGTCAAACGTTTTCCCAGTTCGAATGGTCTCTGTGACCTCGCTCTGTGCTTTTTTACCTCTATCATTCTCTGTTTGCTCTCTTTTCGCAAATAGTCTATTTTCTCCCACGTTCGTGAGTTGTATGGGCTCTCCATGAAGCTTGTTGAGGATGCTTCCTCATTTATGGGTTTAATGCACCTTAATTATGGGTTTGATGCACCTCTGGTGGTTTCATACTTGTCATTACTCTGCCTTTCTGTCTTCAGTTGGCGTGATTAATGTGGCGTCCCATCGGTCCTTTATGTCCTTTAATTTCGTCTAATGTTGTCTTATCGTACTGCTTTTTCCAACTTTCCTTTTCCCGCTTATTTCCCTTTTGATGTGACCATTGTCCTTGTCCTCACCGAGTTTTTGCATTCCTAAGTGTGTGTGTCCTCTCTTTCTCCTGCGCACTATGCCTCTGTTGGTGTGCTAATTTCCATTTTTTTTTACTACGCGGTGGATGGTCGATTGTCCTTGTACAACTTCAATCGGCTCCCATTAATCATCCCTCTGAGTTATGCGCCTAATAAGTCTCTTACTGTACAACTCCATCTGTGATAGATTTTACCTCGTACGGTCCTAACCAATGCATTATGAGATTTCTTGGGTGTTAAATTGTTTTGTTGTCATACATCAGTACTAGATCTCCTTCCTTGAAAGTTTTCTTCTTTATGTGTCTATCATGGAAAGCTTTGTCTCTTTCTTTCTGAACTTGTTGGTGGAATCCTACTAAGATCTGGTCTTCTTCCATGGTCATTAGCTGATTCAATTTCTCTTGTACTGCGCCTCATTCTGTCATATGTGTGATTGTGCTATGTGCAAGCTTGGTAATAAAAATTCTAATGGTACCACTGCTTCTTGGTCGTAGACCAGTTTGAATGGCGTGTGCCCTGTCAACTTTTTGCACGTAGTCCTATATGCCCATAATACTGTTGGTACTTTGAGGTCCCAGTCGCCCCTTTTGACGTCACAAATCTTAGTCAACGCATTCTCCAAGATTTTGTTGAATGCTTCCACTGTGCCATTTTCTTGTGGGTGATATGGCGTGCTCTTCTGATGATGGAATTCAAACTCTTCAGTCATAGCATTGATGATGTTGTTTATGAAGTGTGTGCCTTGGTCACTCATCAAAATTCTTGGGCATCCAAATCTAGTGATCACTTGTTCGAGTAGGAAGTGTGATGTTGTTTTTGCGCTGCAATCCTTCACTAGTGCGGCTTTCGCCCATTTTGTTAGGTACTCTGTCGTGGTGATAATGTAACTTTCTCCTGTTCTTTTTTGTTGGTGGGTTGATTGGTCCCACAAATTCGATTGCCCACTTATAGAATGCCTACATTATTACCTGTGGTTGTAATGGCATCTTGTCCCTTCTATTGGGTTTGCCTACCCTTTGGCAGACATCGCATCTTTGACAGTACTCCTTCGATTCTCTGTGAATCGTTGGCCACCATAGTCCTGCGCGCAACACCTTCTGCACGGTAGCTTTGCCTGCATAATGCCCTTCTGTGATCCCCTCATGGGATTCTGCTAACACTCTTGGTCTTTCGTGTTCTAACATATATCTTCGCAATATGTTATATGCACCCATTTTATATAGGTTTCCTACAATCAGTTGATAGTCGGCAGCGCAGACTACCAAGTTTTTCTTCTGTGCAGTGTTATACTCTTGCGGTGCAGTCCCTGTGCTCAAGTACTAAATGATATATGTGAAGTATTCATCAGCGATCTAGACTAAAAATAATTGTGCATCTGAAAAGTTGTCTTCCAAATTCGTAGGTTCTTCTCCATTCGTGACCCTTGATAGGTGGTCAGGTCTTGCGTTCAATTTTCCTAGCTTGACTATTACTTCAAAGTCAAATTCTTGGAATATTAGTAACCATCGACAGATTCTCCCCCCCAACACTGGCTTGTTGACTAGGTATTTTAGGGCTGAGTGATTTGTGAACATCCTAAAGTGTTTTCCCAATAAGTAGTGTCTGAACTTTTGCAGTTCATAGACCATAGCTAGGCCTTCCCTTTCTGTAGTGTTATAGTTCTACTCCGATTATGACAACTTCCTTCTTGTAAATGCTATCGGGTGATCTAAGTTTCCCACTCCTGGCTACGCCAAGATAGCTCCAAGTGTTATGGATGATGCATCTACATGCACGTGGAATGTCTTCTCCCAGTCTGGAAATACTAATATCGGTGTGGTGACCATCTTTTCCTTTAGGGTGTCCAGACCGTGTTGACACTCGTCGTTCCATTGAAACTTTGTATCCTTTATTAACACCTTTTACATTGGTGCAGTAATCTGCGCATACCCTTTAATAAATTTCCTTTAGTATCCTGTGTGTCCCAACGTCACTCTTAGATGACGAACTGTTTTTGGTGGTGGTAAGTTAACAATTACTGCAATCTTTGCAGGATCTACTAATAAACCCTGTTTGCATACTATATGGCCCAATAGTATCCCAAACGGTGTTCCAAATATACATTTCTTTATGTTCAGTGATATCTGACATTGTTTGCATCTTTCTAACATTAGCCGTAAGACTTCTACATGTTCTTTAAACAAACTGTAGATCGTCCAATCGTCCAAGTATACTTCAAGAAACTGGTGGATGAATTCCTTAAATGTCGTGATGAATACTCTGGAAAATATTGTTGGTGCATTCTTCAATCCAAACGAAATTATTGTATACTGATATGATCCCCATTTTGTTGCAAACGTGGTCTTATATCTTTCTTCCTGGGCTATCTTGATCTGATGGTAGCCTAAGAATCCATCAGTAAATGAGTAAGCTTCATGTCCTCCTACGTTTTATAATACTTCATCCATGAAAGGTGTAGGGAATGGGTCATGTAGGCATGCATCGTTTAACTTCCTCAAGTTGACGCATATCCTGATCCCTCCTTGTTTCTTGTCCTGTACTACCATCGGGCTTATCCATTCTGATTCTTCGACCGGTTCTATGATTCTAGCTTCAAGCATCCTGTCAATCTCAGCTTTGACCTTTTTCATGTATATTGGGTTTAGTCTATATGGTCATTGTCTGATCGATCTTGCTTCAAATATGAGTGGTATATTCATTTCCCCTAGCTCTTCGACTATACCTTTTGTCTCTATAAATGTTGTGGGAAACAAGTCGATGTACTCACGCAATAACTATGTGATGATTTCCATTGTTTGCTCATCCCAGTAATCTCTGATGCTAGCCATTTTGGGATGCTCCACTATCCCAATGTTGACTTTCTTTACTTTGATCGGCACGAAAATGACTTTTGATTCTATCAATGGTGCTTCCACTTCTCTCTCACCTTCTGCTTCTTCTATTTGAATATCGCGTAGATCGTCTTCATCCGGTGCTTCCTCTTGCACATGGTAACATGACAATAGTTCCTTGATTGTCTATCGGTTTCGCTGTTGTTCTTCTGTGATCAGTTCTATTTATGGTTCTTTGATGAATATCACTCCTCTTATCATTTTAAGAGTGGTATCTATGTTGGGGTTCTCATTCTCGAATGAGAAAGTGACTGTGAAATTATGTTGTAATGTCGTCCAGGTCGTAGTTCCTTTGCGCAATTCCTGGTATGTATACCAGTTTGCTGGTATGCCCTCTAGAGTGTGTATAAAATGATGAGGCCATTCCTCTGGGGGTTTCATTTTCCACAGTGTTCTGCACTCCTCCAAGTGTTCCACTCGTGCCCTTTGTCCATCATACTTCTGTTTCTTGTTGTTTTTTTGTTCTGCGCCAACCTTATGCGCAGTAATCACTTACATTGGTACAAATATGTGATGGTCTCTTTGTGTGTGCCCCACCATCTTGCTGGTGTGGCCTTGAGTGCTATATCAAGTGCTAACAGTATTTGGTTCTCTAAGACTACGTCTTCATATTGTGCCAAGAATGTTTCTAAATCGTTTACTCTGTGGAAACTAGGTGGTTCCCTGATTTCAATGCCTACCCATCTTACTGCACGGTCTATTCGTGCACATCTTCTCGTGGATACTTCATGTAGCCTTTGTTTCCAATTCTTTAAACCTGTATATGAGTCTGTTCCACATGAATTAATGCTCTACCAACTGAGTATTTCGTCTGCAGTTGGGTTTACGTAATCCTCATCGTGTGTAGTTGTTCTATATAATTGGCCAATTTCCTCTAAGTCTAAACAAGTAGGTTCTACAAACCTCTCTCCTTCTGACGGGTCTAATGGCGCAATGACCCTATATTCTCCTGATTCAAATGTCATTTTCCTAGTCTTCAAGTTGGTTATGGTCTGGTTGTCAAACGCCCAATCCAGACCAAGCAATGTGGGTAAGGTGTTGTGTCATCCACTATTTCAATGACTTCAAAATATACTTTAGTGTGCACTCCTTCTAGGTCTATTGTCACTCCTTTCAGTCTACCGATTGGTAGGACTCTGTGTTGGTTTGCTAGTTTCAATCGAACATGTGAATATCCTAATGCAAGCTCTCCCATGCATTTCCATGTCTTCTTTGGTAATACATTAACTTTGGATCCTATATCCAGTATGATGTCTCCTATATTGAAATCTCCAATATTGGCATTCAGTCTAAATTCCCTACTTGTTCTTCTTCTTGTGTGTAGGTGATTGATTGTCTTTAGTTCTAGTTTTCCTTTTGTCTCGAAACTATATTTTTCTAGTATGTTTTGCAATATTTTCACAGATGATGGATCACTTAATAATTTTACGCATGATTGCAAGAAGTATTTGATTGTACTTACTTGTCCCATGGGTTTCATTTCGTTGGTATGATCCAATGATGGAGGAATTTCGTACTCTGGCGTTTCCTTGTTTTATTGCGCAGTTGAAGTCGTCGTGACATCCTCCTTCTGAAATTCTTGTCGGGCTTGCTTAAATATCTCCTTTTCCTTCTGCGCGTCAAACTACTTCCTTGGTTCATCATTCTTTTTCACCCATTGATTATGTGTTGGCTCTTGTCAAACAATGTTGTCCCTTGTTTTAGCTCCTCCATGAATAACTATATTAATGTTCTGTCCTTCATCCCTTGCTTCGACGAAAATCCACTGAACATTCTGGTTGTTCTGGTTCCTCTTTTCCTGGATCTTTACTAGTAGTGTCAGACATTCTTCTGTATCGTGGTCCAATGCGCAACAATACATACAAGTGGCTGGTGGAAGTGGAAATTCCCTTGCATAATGTCCCAGTTGTTGACAATTGCGACACACCATTAGTCCTCTACCTCGTCCAAAACCTCCTCTTGCTCGTCCTCCACCTATGTAGCCTGCTCTATCTCCTCTCGGTGCATTATATTGAGGCGCCTGATTATACTACGCGGTATTGTACTGAGGTTGTGATGTGTTGTACTATGGTTGTGTGTTATTGTATGGTTGTTGTGCGGTATTATATTGTTGTTGCGCAGTGTTGTATGGAGTTGGAACTGGGTTAACCTTTCTTAGGGTCTTCTGCTGCTTCTCCTCAAAATTATGGAAACCTGATGGTGGGATCATGTTCTGCTATTCTGAATGCTGCACAACTACCTCTGCATGGTGTAGATACTTGACTCATGTTACCTGAACTGGCTCCTCCAGTTGTTTCTCTGTGTGTAGATGTGCTTCCTGCTTTCAGACTTCCTCCGAACTTCGATTGTCTAAATGGTGGTGTTCTCTTTGGTGTATTAGTCGCACATGGGTTTATGGGTTCCACACTGACATTGATATGAATAGGATTATTTCCTTCTCTTCCTGTTCTTGGACCTCTTGTCTTCCTCTCGTATGTTGCACGCATGATTTCCTCAATCTTCTCCACAGCCCGGAGATCCTCTACCTCTTCCTCATCACTCACCAAGCCTTCCCTCGCGGCTACGACTCTCTTCTTGGTATTTACCTTGTATTGGTAGGGTAGTCCGTTACGCGTCTTTCCATTTGTCTCCAAGATCCACCGTATCTGGTCGTCATCCATCATGATCGGGTCCAAGGGTTCCTACTTCTTACCTGTATCCTTACCTCCTTCCATTTCTCCTCTTTTTTTTAGTGCTTCCCCCCTTCCCCCATGCACGTAGGGAAGTTTAGTTGTTTGATTTCATTTTCATTACACCTTTTTTATATAGCAGTATCTTAATAGACATATACAACGATTGAATGTACCTTCCTCGGGGTCCATGTAGAAACTCTTGCTCCGCTGCGCTATACGACTTCGCTGTGTGGACTGCAAACTCTGTTATAAAACCTGCCATAATATTTTCCAGGCAAAAATCTATTGTGTGGGTGAATTTGTTGTTCACCTACTGTAACTACTCAATCTATACCGGGGTCCAATCTAACTGTCGAATCTAGTTTGTTGCGTGGTTATCCTTCAACCTTAGTATCCACTCCTATAATAGATGTGGAAAATCATAGAAAAAGACTTTGTGTAAGTCAGTAAACACGTATTTCTAAAGATATTTGCGAGGTGTTGGTCTAGGGTTTCTGTTGTCTTTCTGTGCAAACTCTAGCTCTTTAGTTCTTAGCCAAGTTTCGACCTCTTCTTTTGTGTGATTCCACGGTCTCAACATTCCCTTCTAATAGCTCATTACTCTCTTCCCTAACCTTTTCTTGATACGCCTCCGACAGATCTTCGACTTATCTTCTCTATTCAATCCTCTCATGTTCCTACCAATGGCAACAGAACCATTTTTTGATTACTACTCTTCTATATTGTCTGATTTTATTGACCCAGGGTTCATGTCTGTTCGGGTTTCCAACAAAGCCTCTAAAACTATCGGCCCTCCTGGTAAACCAGAAGGCAACGCAGCATAAAGAATGCGTTGCACAGTCTCACCCGAGCTAGATTTAATGGGTGGTTGTAAGACTCATGTGTTTACATCCTAGGATTGAGTGTGAGATAAGCGAGTTGTATATTCAATCGTTTATTATAACTTGTAAACACAGTATATTGTTATCGACGAGTAAGTGGGAAATATAACAACTCATTCATTCAACATAATAATAACTGCTTCAGACAATAAAGACATGCAAGCATTCATCACACAACATAGATGTTACTGTGTTTCACCCCCTCCTGGGCTACGTCCACAAAGATTTGGCTCTCAACTCTTTTATTATAGTCGTTCTATTGTTATCGCGCCCCGCGCTTACAATCCTCCTTAGATGGGTAAGATCTATATGAGGCGGACTAGATCACACCAGGCTCCACAGCCTACGATCTAACCCTCAATAATTTCCCTCCTTTGTCCTCTCTAGCTCAACAACTTATACAAAATAGATCATACAGCAAAATATTACATATCGCATCAACTCATGCATAACTAAAACGATGACAATACTACTTCGAACTTCAACCACTCTCTCTTCCTTGATACCTAAGTATCTATATATGTTTCTAGCTCTTTAGCTATTACAATACATTACCAAAACCCTAACCCTACCGTCATTAGGTCTTCCTCTACATGCACACGTGTTGTGCTTCCCTCCAGTTGTCTCTTTTCTTGTGCATGCTTTCTTTCCCATGATCGACTTGCTTTCCCGCTTTGGTATGCCTCGTATATCTTTCCATTTTGGCCTGCCTTGTCTTTCTTTCCCTTTTTACCTGCCTCCAACACACATGGCAGTCCCTGATTGGGCCACATGGCGGCCTCTCATTGCTCCATGTTTCCCCCTGCCAAGTCAGCATGCCACGTCAATCGTACAGACTATATGGACTACCACGTGGCACGATCTGATTGGTCCACGGATCAATCCAAAAACACCAAAACTGGGTGACACATGGCAACCTCTGGTGTTGCCACATCATCATGCTGACATTAGCATGCCACGTGTCACTTCCCTTCTCCTGCCACATGTGTTGTACGGATGTTGACTCATCCCGTGTTGACTGGGCTAGGTTAACCAAACTTTGACCGTGAATATCTTTCAATCCATAACTTGGTTTGACGATATGTTTGCACCGTTAGAAATCTTGTGACGCGCTCTTCACGATCATGCCATTTTCACTAAGTTTTGGGAACTTTGAATTTTTTCCCTTTCTCTATCTGTTGTAGCCATTCTGAGCGTCCTGAGTTGCCTCTATGAGTTATGAGTTGTTCTCATCCTTCTCTGGATCCTTTTTGGATCACACCTTCCCACTGAGAGCTTTTTGGACCACCAAAATCTTTCATCAATCAATAGGTAAGTGAGGGAAGAGCCCCCTCACTTTGTCCTTCTCTATCCACTTTTCCTTGCTTGGATGTGTTCCTTTCAAGCCTACTCGAAGATAATCAACATCATCCCTACGTGAAGTCCTCGTCCTCCTGTCCAAGATGATATCTTCCTATAAATCATACAAGTAATCAGGTGCAAACTCATCAACTGAAGGCATTGAAACTTCCTCATCTTGATCCATGATCATGGGAAGCTCAAAAAGTTTCAAGTTCTCAATGTTCACAACTGAGTAAATCTGCATGTAAGGTGGAAGATCCAGACGAAAAGCATTGGTTCCATTTTTCTCCAAGATAGTGAAGGGTCCATAACGAATGGGATTGAGTTTCTTGCCTTCACCCTTCAATCTCTCCTTGCTAATGTGAAGCCATACCCGGTCTCCAACCTGGAACTGATGATCAACCTTGTGCTTATCATGCCGAGCTTCATATTGTGCTTGACTTTTCTCCAAATATTCCCTGACTGCCTGGTGTATCTGTTGTATCCTCTAGATGAACTTACGGGAACTGTCCTCTGTTCATTCTTCATTCACATCGACATCTCTCCCATACATCAAGTCCAAAGGAACCTTTGGTAGGTACCCAAAACATGTCTCAAAAGGTGAACTCTAAGTGGATGAATGTAAAGCTTGATTGTATGCATGTTGTACATAGGGTATCCGTTTGTCCCATAACTTGGGATGCTTGCTACAGTAGCCTCAAAGAAAAAGTACCATTGTTCGGTTTACCACCTCTGTCTGTCCATCAGTTTTTGGATGGAAAGCATTTCTCCTCTTCAATTTGGTGTCCATCATCCTCCACAATCTAGTCCAAAATTCCACAAGGAATCGAGTATGGCGATTCGAGAAAATGGATGTGGGTAATGCAAAGTGAACCCAAACATACTGAAAGAAGAGATTAGCAGTATGATCAGCAGTGATCTTCTTTTTACATGGTATCAAGATACACATATTGTTGAACCTATCCACTACAACATACAAATAACCATGACCCCCCTTGGTCATTGGTAAACCCCCTACAAAATCCATGGAGATACTTTCCCATGGATGGGATGGAACAGGAAGTGGTGAGTATAGCCCCAGTTTTCTATTAGTGGGCTTACAAGTAGCACACATCACACGCCCCTTTACAAATTTAGTTATAATTGCTTTCATTTGAGGCCAATAACAAAACCTCTTCAAGTGAGCCATAGTTTTTGTTACCCCAAAATGCCCAGACACAAGAGAAGTGTGAGATTCTCATGTTACATGAACTCGTTTACTTGTAGGAATACATAGCTTTCCAATATGGTAATACTTTGTAATACAACCATCATAGATTCATCTTAACTCCACATCTATCAAGTGCCGAGAGGGATCAAATCTTTCGATGTGCAAACCTTTTTTAGAGTGAAAAAATTGATGAAAGGTTAAAGTTTTGCACACTCGAGGAAATGTTTGCACCTTGAGAGATTTAATCCCTCTCAACGCTTGATAGATTTAGGGTTAAAGATGGATCTATGCTAGTTCCATTCATGGGCATTCACACAAACTTTATAGATCAACAACAATATGTATATCTATATGTCAAAGATTAATCTGATCATTTGAAATTTATTCAGTTACATCAGTTGTTGAAAATATAGAGAATATGAATCAAAAGTATAGTTAATGAGTTATATGAGGAATATGTTGAATATAAAACGTAACAATGTAAAATGATGAAAATTGATAATAACAAGAATGTAGTAAATTACAAATATTTACATAGTGATCAATCTCAATCTTTCTTCTTTTTCTTTTCTGCTTTTCTAAGTTGAACACATTTTTCACACTTTATATATATGAATATTATAATTGTTTTAATGTGCAAATACTAATAAATCACAAATAACCAAACAAAGTACAAGACTTCACCTTATAATATATGTTTTGAAATTTGTTTTCACTAGGTTATTGCTAAATTCAATTCACTTGATGATTTGATGTATCTCATAGTTGAAGTCAATATAGAGGAATAATTTCCTTCGTATCATTTCTTCAATTAATTTTTTGTTTGTTTGTTAATGTGGTTGAACCTGTTGGCATTGGGATTAACCTGTGGCTTGAGAAATCGCGACTTAGGGGCATCTAAGCTGTCAAAATCACCCGGGGATCGCACCCGGCCTAAGCCACACCAACCCTTAACATGGTTGGATTTTTTGTCCCCGCAGGTTTCGAACCGGTGACTTTTCAACACGGAGTGGCTTAACAACACACTCCGTCACCGACTGTCCTACACCTCGGGGATCATTTATTCAATTAATTAATGCACTGAATCATTTTTCATAGTATTATCACTGAAATCAATGCACCCTATTTTTTTATGTTATCTCATGTAATGTCCCTAATTCAAAACCCTTTGTAATTGTAGATATCGGTTGGTGAGTCGTTGATACCAATTGTAAATGTAAATGCACATATAGGTTGGTGAGTCGTTGGCACCAAGTTTTGGTTTTGCGTCCACCTGAGTAGTATGCGAGAATTGTTATCAAAGGAATGGTGCATACATTTCATAGTGTTGTGCACACATTGGTAAGTGTGCATGGTTGCACATCAAAGAAAGGGTGCATACATTCACAGTGTTGCATGCATGTGAGAAAGTGTGCATGGATTACCCGGAATTGCGCATCAGACTGAGTTGTGTGTGTGTGTGTGTGTGTGTGTGTGTGTGAATATGAGCTCGGGGATCATGTGTGGTTATGACTTTAGTGATATGGGACGTGAATAGGCCAGTGCACCTATCCATGTAAGTGTAATCACACTCAAGTTATTAATAATATCATGTTATAACAAATTTTTCCTCACTCCATGCAACTTGCTTGGATGGCTTTCGATTTCCCTATGCAGAATTGAAGTTCCCTTTTTGTTCCTTCCAGTCTCTAGAGCCAAAAAAAACATATTTTTCCACATATATGCACCCTATCAATTATACAATAAGCATATATGCAGGTTTCTCCACTAGAGCCTGTGTACGTCAGGTTTGGTGCTCAAAATTAAAACTTATGTCGGCTTTCCATGCCATGTCACAAGATCCATGATCCTTGACCTTCCATATACTGGAAATGCTTCGACTCATCCCCTCAGTTCCATTTGAAGGCTATAAATTGAGCCATATCCAAGCCTTGAACCATTCAACTTTGAGAGCAAAGACACTATGGAGAAATTTCACTTCATATTGAGTCTGCATCCCTTTGTCCTTGAAAGTATGAACTCTTTGTTCAACCCCCAAGCTCTTCCTTCTTTGTGATGGATAACCTCATTGACACCTTTATATAAGCTTTCCTTTGGTGGAGGATTGAAGTGGTGGAGGCCCAGCTGGAGGGACTTAGATTCTCAGTTCCGATATGTGTCGTTACAGAAGTTAGTCACCTATGTAATTCTGCAGATTATTTTATTATAAATACTCTTTTCTCGTCCAATTGATATCTTGCAAATAATATTTGAATTATTATCCCATGGGTGTATTTGTCGTGTATGTTAATGGATTATGCTAATCTATATGCTAACATTATATATTATCACCATATGCTTGAGTATATTGGTTTTTGAGGACAAGTTGAAGGTATAAATCTTTGGGTTGTGTGCTCAACGATGGTCTTCATCGAACGTCCAGACGAGGTAGGATCTTAGCCTTTTCTTGTTAGGATTTCATTTATATAGCATACTTGAGATTATAGTTGATTTATGTGTGTCATTCAATCTATTGTGGTTTACCCCTTACCATAAAGAGATTTTCCTCGTAATAGAATTGGCGACCATACTGGGGATTGATCTCATTTTTGGGGGTTTGGAGTGTTTTTCTCCTTGATTTGATCTCTATTAGCCTGA
>ML777635.1:1021608-1032302 GCA_009831015.1 Picea engelmannii
ATAACTTTTTGATGGGTGGTCTTGACCATAAACCTTTCTAGTGTTATAATAATGTCATGTTGATCCTTGCATTGTGTATTATGGGATTCCAATTACTTTGTAGGGTTAAGGACATTTTTTCAAATTAGGTTTTTTCTACATTACAAAAGTGGTTAGCTTTCAAATATAATTGAAATGCACAAAACCAAAAATATAAGGTTTTTAAGGGTTAAATGTACTTTGAACTTTAAGTGAATCTTACCTTCATGTAATTATATTCGTTTACATGAAATGCATGGGATAAGTGCATTCATTACGTTATGTTTTATGGCTACATTATCAAAGTGATTAGCTTTCAAATATCATAGTGTCCTTATCTAGTATCACATAAATTAGTGTTTATAACTTTTTGATGGGTGATCTCGACCATAAACCTTTCTAGTGTTATAATAATGTCATGTTGATCCTTGCATTGTGTATTATGGGATTCCAATTACTTTGTAGGGTTAAGGACATTTTTTCAAATTAGGTTTTTTCTACATTATCAAAGTGATTAGCTTTCAAATATAATTGAAATGCACAAAACCACAAATATAAGGTTTTTAAGGGTTAAATGTACTTTGAACTTTAAGTGAATCTTACCTTCATGTAATTATATTCGTTTACATGAAATGCATGGGATAAGTGCAATCATTAGGGAGGAACTCGGCCATACTGCCTCCAGATAGGTTCATCAAACTTTCCGTTGAAGCTCCAGCGGAAAATTCAGGATGACATATTTGAAAAGGGTTAACACTAAAGATTTTGGCGCCCAAGACAGGAGTGACTATGCGTGGAACCACTTGCGCCATTGACGACTCCAAATACTCCATACGTCGGCCTGGACTACTTGGATACAGTGTAGTCTCGAGCGGTGACCTCCACACTTCCCAAGCACTAAAGTTTCGGTAGACCTGTCTCTGCTCTGTTTTCTTTCACGGCTTTTTCGGCTTTTAAACTAGCCAAAGTACTGTTTGTCCCTCTGAACAGACCTGTCATTGCACAGTGCACTTCAACGGCTTTTTCTCTCCATCTATCGACTTGGTTACAGTGTAGTCTCGTGCGGTGACCTCCACTTCCCCAGCTGCAGGGACTGTTTTTCGAACTTTTCTCTTCTATCTCACTAGTTTTTTCTGCTTCCTATTGCTGGCGAGTTTATTTAGCTTTCTTCAGTGGCACGACGCTCTGTGGTTTACAGTGTTGACCCAGTTCTCGGTTTTTTGTCGGACTCTTGTCCCCTTTGTGGGGAGGGTGGGGTAGCCTTACACATTCCTTTAGTATTGAGGACTGTGCAGGATCTACACAGTTGTTAAAACCATTTTTAATCTGCAGGTTGCCTTACTCGTTCCTTTCGTATCGAGGACAGTGTTGGAGTTACACAATCGTTTAAACTTTTTTAACTGGCTTTACCGAGACGGTTGGGCTTTTTTGGTGTTATTTTATTTAGAGAGGGGTCTCTTTCAGCTGAGTGGCGCACCTGGGATCTCGACAGTTGCATTATTGGTTTTCTTTCTTGTCAGATATAGTGTGTTTTTTGTCTGGCCTCCGAGGCTTTGTGGTCTCTCATTTGTCTCTTACCATGGATCCAAAGTTGAAAGCACTTTTGAACCCGGAGGACAAGGTCATGTGGAGACAAGCCGGGTTGTTTGAATCAATGGATAACTTTCAAAAGGAGTCGTCGGGAGGAGCACCTTTTTCAAAGCAAAATCTTTCTAACTTGATAGGTACATCTGGTAAAACATCTTTTCTTTCTTCTTTTCAGCCTGCCTCTCTAAAGACTGCTCCTAGCCCCTCTGAGAACTACAGGGCCAGTGTCCAAGTGACCAGTGAGACTACAGGGCTGCCTTCTTCTGTTGTGTTTGCTCAGGGAGGGGTAAAAAAATAGTATGTTCAAACTCGGTCGACTCCTTTCCGTCGAAAACTGTGGAAGACAAATCAGAGGGCTAAACACCTAGTTTTAGGCAACGACGTGGGTTTAGAGGATACTTGCAGAATGGCCCTTTGCTCCCTTGTTGGCCGTTTATCTTATAAATCCCTGAGCAATGACTCTCTAGAGAACTGGATAAAGCTGCATTGGCTCCACTCCTAGGCTATACCCCTGAGGTTTTATACCTTACAAAAGGTTGGCTAGGGTTCATATGCAACTCTCCCAAGGATGCTTCCCTCTTACTTAGTTCTTTTTGGGTATTGGGGGGCAGTAGTCTGATGCTAAAGCGGTGGAGGATTGCTTTCAATCCAGAAACGGAGTTCTTTCAGTTTAGACACCTCTGGGTACTGCTTCCTGGTCTCCCACTGTACTTGTGGAATGAAGGTGCATTAAGGGCCATTGGTGATACTTTGGGGAGGTTTATTTCACTGTACCCTAAAGCTCTCAGTTCTCCGGTGCGGAAGATGGGCCGTATTCTTGTTGAGGTGGACATTTTCAATGGTTTGTCGGAATCGATTGTGATCGATTGGAGAGGACGTTCCTTTTCACAGCCACTGGACTATCTTGGGCTGCCATTTCGCTGCAACATCTGTCGCAAAACTGGACACCTACGTCGTGACTGTAAGGGGATTTTTATTGGAGGAGCATTTTGAAGAGGAAGAGCTGCAGAGGACTCCTCCTGAGTATACAGATTTGGACCCCTCCTTGGATTTCTTGTTTGGGTCTTCAGGAGACTCGTCCTCCTTACTCGAGCCAGATTCATCTATTACTAGTAAGATTCAGACAGTATGTCCTCTCTTGTTTAATTCTCTGACTGGGGAGGAGAAGGAATCCCTTAATTGTTCGGAATGGTTAAGGGCCTCCACTACCCCATTTAAATCCAACACTGGTCCAGTTATCCTTAATCCCCATTGCTGCTCAAAGACACTCTCTGCACCTTGTTGTCCGACTGATTCCTATCCTGGATCATTACCTTCGGTCCCTCTGACTGCTAACCCAGCGCCTTCTTCTCTTATGGAGTCAGAGGACCCTACTGTTTCGTTTTCTATGTCTTCCAGTCTGGTTCAGCATGTGGTTAGTCCATCCTTTCCTTTGCAACCTAATTTGGTTCTTCCCCCTTCTACTCTCTCCGACAGTGAGCTGGTGCCCTCCACCTCCACTGAGGAAGATGTGCCCCTTAACTCAGCCATCCTGCCAAGCTATCAAGAATATGAGGAGGAGGCCTCTTTACTCACCGAAACCCTAGGCTCTTTGTTACCCGGACATTCTGTCCTCGGGCTCACACAACCTTTGTCTGTAATTCTTGGTAAGAAAGCTGTTGCTTCCTCTTCGGAATTAGGCTCAACTTCTTCTCAGATAGTCAGGAAGGGGGGGAAAGCTTTCTCTTGGTCAAGGGGTTTGGCCTCTGAATTATCGCCTGTCAAAACCAGAAGTTCTCGAAAGAAACAACTTAGTTCAAGTCATTCAGAGGATGTTTGTGTTCCAACTTCCCCGGTTTCAGGGGCCCTTAGAGCTTTGAAGGCCCAAGCAAGGGCAACGTGATGATTTTTCTCTCCTTGAATATCTGAGGGATCAGAGGCACCCTCAAAGATGCCTCGGTTCGCAGATTGCTTGATTGTACAAGGCCAGACATTGTGTTTTTTCAAGAGACTCTGTCGGATGAAAAAAAAAGCTATAGACTTCTTACTCCTTCTTCGTCCCTCTTGGGCTACTACTGCTGTAAACTCTTTAGGTTCTTCGGGAGGCTTAATGGTTGCTTGGGATCCATTTCTCTTTGAGTTAAAACCATTTCTGACTGTCAGTGATATTTTATTAATTGGAAGTTGTGCATCCACAAAAAAGGAGGTGGCATTCCTAAATATCTATGGTTCGTGTAAAGATAGACAGCTCTTCTGGAGTACTTTTGCTAAGAGTGGTTTGCACTCTATCCCGAACATTATCATTATCGGGGATTTAAATTTCATTCTGTCTTCGGAAGAAAATTGGGGCGGTTCATTCGTTCCAGGCTCTGTGGAATTGTTTCTGAGAAGCTTACTCCTTTCCTTGAAGCTGGTTGATTTAAAGCCAACTAAATTGACCCCCACTTGGCGTAATGGGCGAACTGGTCCTCATGCCACGACCAGGAGACTAGAGAGATGTTTAATTTCGGAAGCGTCCATTTATTCTCTGGGCCTCTCTAGGGCGTGGGTTGATTACCCCTTTGTCTTCGATCATGCTCCTCTCTTAATCCAATTCGAGAATGCTCTAGTTTACAAACCATTTCCGTTCAAATTCAATTCTTTGTGGTTGCAGGAGGCCGATTTCGTAAGCCTGGTTCATAATATATGGAGCGATCCCCGTTTCTGGTCTGAGTAAAATTGCCAACAGTGCATGGTATGGAAGCTTAGAGAATTAAAATTTCACACGAAGAAAGGGCAGTCTGAGCTCTTGTTATTGAAATCGAAGACAGTCAAAGGCTGGGAATCCGAAATTTGTAGACTATTAATGAAATCTGCTGATGGAGCGTTATCGTTGGAGGATGCAGGATATCTTAGAGCGCTAGAATATAACAGGAATAACCATTTGTGGGGGGTGGAGGAGGCATGGCGCCTATGCAGCAGAGTTAAATGGATTCAGAGTGGGGATTCAAATAAAAAAAATTTCCATAAGATGGCAGGGGAAAATAGGAACAGGAAGCACATCTGGGAAGTCAATTCAGAAGCTGGAATTAAAATTTCGAGACAGAATGCGATTAAAGAAGCGGCAGTGAAGCATTTCAAAGATTTCTTTAAAGCGAAAGAAGGAACAGATTACGCTGAAATGGTGAGGATATCCAACCTTTATCCTAGGATGGTTTCGGAAGAGGAGGCTGAATCACTTTTTAGCCCTGTTACATTGGAAGAAATAAATTCTGTGCTGGTTAAATTCAACAAAGACCGAAGCCCGGGTCCAGATGGGTGGACTTCAGAGTTTTTTGTTTATTTCTTTGATCTGGTTGGTAAAGATCTCCTTGAAATGGTGGAAGATTCGAGGAGGAAAGGAAAACTCTGTGGAGGCCTTAACTCTACCTTCCTGGCTCTGATTCCGAAGGCCAACAAGCCGGACTCTTTTGATGATTTCAGACCCATTTCGTTATGTAATCTTATATACAAAGTGATATCAAAAATCCTTGCAAACCGGATTAAACCCTTTCTTTCAAAGTGTCTTTCTTCTGAACAGCTTGGATTCTTAAAGGGAAGAAGAATCCAGGAAGCTATTGGCTCTACTCATGAAACACTTCATAGCATCAAAAACAAGAATATTAAATCCCTGTTGCAATTAGACCTCAAAAAGGCCTACGACAGTATTGACTGGGAGTACCTTAGAGTGGTCCTACTCTCAGTTGGTTTTGGGACAAAGCTCTCGGATTGGATAATGTGTTGTGTCACAAGTGCAAGATTTTCAGTCCTGATTAATGGTGAGGTGACTGATTATTTCAAGAGCTGGAGGGGTCTTCGTCAGGGATGCCCACTGTCCCCCTACCCTTTTATATTGATGATTGAAGGTTTAAGTCTGCTACTAGCAAATGGAATGGTCAACAAAAGTATTTCAGGTATTTCGGTCACACATTTTCATAAACTGGTCCATCTAATGTTTGTTGATGACGTCCTGATAATGTCAAAAGAAATTCTTGGTGAGTGGCGCTATATTTTGGACATTCTTCGAGTTTTCTGTTCGGTTTCTGGTCTATGCATTAACACATGAAAATCTGTTGTTCACTATTGGGGGCTAGATGACTTGGAAATCGAGCTCTTTAAAGCCATTATCCCATTTTCCTTTGCTAATTTAAATGTGGGCTTCAAGTACTTAGGCTATTATTTAAAGCCAGGAGCAGCAAAGTCGACTGAGTGGAGCTGGTTAGTGATAAAAATTGAGAGAAAGATTGGTTTCTGGTGCAACCATTGGCTCTCGTTGGGTGGCCAGTTAATCTTGGTTAAATCGGTTTTGGAGAGCCAATGTGTTTTTTGGATGTCGCTGGAATAGATCCCAACATCCATCTTGAACCGCATTCGGCAACTTTGTTTTTCTTTTTTATGGGGTGGACAAAAATTTAACCACAAATATCATCTTTGTAGATGGGACCTTCTTGCTAGACCGAAACACTGTGGAGGGTGGGGTCTCAGAAATTTGTCCATCTTCAACATAGCTTTACTAGCAAATTCCCTCTGGAGAGCGCTAACAGTGGATAGCATCTGGAAAAGGATTTTAAAGGATAAATATTTGGGGGGTTCTTCTTTTGTTGATTGGCTCAGGAAACCTTTTCAGCAACAAGGGCATTCTTCCGTTTTTTGGAAAGGTTTGACAAAAAGAATTCTGGTCTTATTACATTGGCTTCGGTGGAGAGTCAGTTCAGGAAAATCGATTCTTATCGGTTTGGACAAAATTGACAGTTTAGAAGAGTCCTCTATCCTCACTGAAGAGCTTCGTGAGCAGCTGTCCAAAAATAGAATTCTGGTTCTAGTGCAGGCTAGTGAGTTAGGGGGCATTCCTTCTTTACCAGGTCGGTGGCACTCCAGTTCTTCTTTGGGGTTATCGGGGCAGCTTGCTTTGGAATGGGACAACTTCACATTTTCTTTAAAGGATGCAAGGATTTCTCTACAAACTGGTGAGGACAGCTTGATTTGGGCGGGGGGGGATGCTTCAGGAGTTCTTTCAGTTAAAAATATATATTCTGCTCTCATAAAACCTTTGGATTTTCACAGTGATAAATTTTGGGTTCCAAAGCTGTGGAAATGGCCTCTTCCTTTAAAACTTAATCTGTTCCTGTGGCTGGCAGCATTTGAAAAAATACTCACTTGGAATGTGCTCCAAAGACGAGGTTGGATTGGACCGGGGGTGTGTGCACTGTGCAACAGCGACGAGGAAAGTGCCAATCATTTGTTAATAAAGTGCTCATTTACAAAAGCAGTTTGGCATCGTTTATCAAACATTTTCAATCTGAAAAACCTTTGGGATGGATGCACAGTGTCTGAATGCTTAACGCAGTGGTCAAGTGATATCTCGGCACCGGTAAGCTTGGCATCTTATACATGTTGGAATATTTGGTTGGAGAGGAATAGGGTGATTTTTGAGGACTGCAATCCATCTCCTCGTGCAGTGGTTTATCAGATTGCAGTCTCATTTACTTGGCAGCCTTCCACAGTAATTTCCATTCCAAACCGTGTTTGCGAAATTACCTTCTTAGATGGTTTCACGCTGGCCTGTTTCGACGGGGCAACCTTACAAACAGGAAATTGTTGTTCAGCAGGTGGATTCTTCAAGTCACACGCTTCAAGAGTCACAAAATGGTACCTAAATTGTGGCATGGGTACAAATACCAAGGCGGAGCTCCTGGGCTTGTGGGCGACTTTAACTTTGGCTTCTCTCTGGGCAATAGACAAAATCCAAATCTTGGGGGACTCAAAAGTCATTATCGATTGGATGAACAACAAGAGCGTTTTACAGGTGGTGAATTTAGATGGTTGGAAATCAAAGATTAAGAATCTCTCACATCAATTTAAGGATCTCAATTTTCAGCATATTCACCGGGAGCTTAATAAAGAGGCGGACGCCCTGTCAAAGAGGGCTTTAAAGGAGCCAAAAGGCAGGTTGTCTATCTATCACTGGGAAAATGGGAAAGAAAGCTTGCATTCCCATCTAAATATATTTGAAAACTGAGCTTTAAAACTGAGTTTGTTGAAGGGCTCGGTAAGATTGTAGATGGTCCAAAACTTGCTGTTTTTTTTTTTTCTTCATTCCTGACAGCATCATTTCCCTCCGAATTTCAGTTGTATTAGTTTTTCTGTTGTTGAGAAATCAGCTCCGCAGTGAGTAGAATTTTCTGTTTGTTCTAGTAGTCATTGGCTGCCCTCTATCTATTTTGTGTCTTTTGGACAGGAACAGTTTTTGTAAATCACCTTATTTTATATATGTTGGAGAAAATTTTCTTCAGGAAAAAGTGCAATCATTACGTTATGTTTTATGGTTACATTTTGTGAGTTATTTGGATGAATCCATCCATAAAGATTGATTCAATCATCTACCACAATTCTTAATTCTAAATTAAAATTGGGTTTTAATCATCATTGGGAAAAACTAAAATGCCATAAAAGGATGATTGTTCTTGGCTAGTTTGTGGTTCGACCATGGAGAAGAACAGGGATCAAAAGTGATACGCTATAGTATCCAACACTTTTGTCTCTCTTCTACGTTGCTTCATTTATTATATATTTTGGTTTTTTTCCGGGAATATTTTTTGTTTAATTTTGTTTGAAATTTGGTCAGAAATTGTTGGATATCCAGACTTGAGTGGCTAAGTCTATATAATCATAGTGCTCCAGGGTTTCTCAGCACACTAAATCCATTTACACATTCAAAAATACAATTTAAACAAAAGAAAATTGTGATTTCTTCCAGAAATATATCACCTAATTCCAACAAAAAGAACCAAAACATATATGTATACAACACCAAAATTAAGCATGCGAACAGTATTGCCTATCTGCCAGGTGGCTTCATATTTGCTTAAATTTTTTATAAAATACTTTGATAATCTACAATTATTGTAAGTGTATCATAAATTTTAATAATGGTCATTATTAATAAGTCATTTAATCTAATTAAAAAAAATTCATCATGATTTATGTGTCACATTAATAATGTGTTTCAAAAACTTAGGATGAATAAATCAATATTAATTTACATTTTAGTTAGTAAGAAGCTATCTTATAATCTACATTGGTTTTGGGCAGAGTTACAACTTGATGATAGAATGATGAACAATTCAATCTGGTTGATTGATAATAAAATGTTCAACAACTCATTCTCGAATAAAATTTTAACCTTATATGATATCCACTGCATTCTAACGTTGTTTGATGCCCAAATTGAAGATACCAAATTCCAAGCCTGCTTCTTGTTGTCTCTCTGCCACGCCTCTCCGTATTTGCTTTAATTTATCATAAAATAATTTATTTGCAAAGATTTGGTTGATTATCACATGGCATTATGTCGTTTAAATAAAGATTTTCCAGGCTTTCAAAATGATCTGTGTTTCCATCAAATCCGTAAATTTCATGGATTTAATGCTCAAGTATGACAAAACTTAGTCGTCGGATACGGACAAAGCAGGTTGCCCATTTGTCCGACTCATGTGCAAAGTTTAATTTTTATTTAAATTTTTTAATGTAAAAATTAATATAATATTAATTATTCATTTTAATTTTGGGAAAAAAATAATTGAATTTTTAAAATGTGATATTATTATTTTTCATTAAATCATCAAGATATTTTAAAGAGTGCATTGTAAGGGTAATTAAAATTTACAGGGCAAATTTGTTTTAAATATGTGAGTATAGAGGGTTTCTTTCAAGTCGATCTAGGTGTTAGTAATTGCAATGGCATCATACCTGCAATCTTCATGGTCTTTGGGCGACCCTAGATTTTAAAAGAGTAGGGTTGAATGTGCTTCTCCAATTTCCCCATGTTAGGAGGTAAGTCATATTATGTTTTTTTAGTTGTTGAAAGCATCTAAGTTCAAACCTTCAATTTCAAAAGTGTTAAGTACAAAAAAAGCATGTTCACTTTTCCCTTCTTCGAGCTTGGATTGATAAAATTGGAGCAATCATATTCATTAGTTAAAATTAAACCGAAGAATACAATCAATGGAAAAAAAAATGTTAACTAAGAATGTTCTACTATTTATTGTAACTTGTCAAAAACAAGAAACATAAGCATACACACATTTCTCCATTTGCATTACAAATCCCATCTTCCCAAACATTTCCAGGTAATGACAACCCACCTTAGCATTTATAGGTAATGCCAACCCATCTAAGTAGTATTGCATGAGTATTTTATTATTGTAAGAAAGATTAACTCTAATTTGAACCAAGTGGGGCACTATCTTTGCAAAGACAATTCATTTGAGTAAAGAAAACATGAATATTGAATATACAAAATATAACTAGGTCAACATTGCAGTAGCATCTAGCCATCAATGGAAGTTTGTATAATTGCCACAAACTTTCCAAGCTACTAAACATGATGTTATGAGGATGGAGGTAAGACAACACAATAAGACATTGTTTTTACATGAAGGGTGAGCTCTAGGTGGAAGTAGTGACAAGAATGAGTGTCAGGTGGAAGACAATATATTAACTAATAATTAAAAAAAAATCCAGCATTGCATGTTGTAGATTTTAACCTTGTACAATTATTTATTGCAAACATATTTTAAGTAAAAGAACAGAAAAGATACAACGGCAAATACACGCATTACACAGAGATTTTTCCCTTGGAAACCCAAACCGGGAAAACTATCATCTTCTATATTTATTCATATCATACATTGTTTACAATACAATATACATATAGGAGCCAACGACATCCAAAACCCTAACCCAATGACCTTGATTAGTCAACAACCCTAATTCCTTAACCGAAAATAGAAAACCATCGGCAAAAAACCATGTGCCGAAAAATCGCCCAACAATGGACACGAAAAATGAGGAAAAAATTTCCTGAGGCAAAAAAAAAATCGAGGGCACTGCCCCCCAAACACTCGAAGGGGGGGCCTAGCACCCGCCCTCCCCTACCCCCTGTTGGACCATAATCCTAACTTACATTAGTTTATACCTAGATTAGACTCCTAGATCTTGGTTAATACATTCATTTACACTTTATTTCACCTAATTTGGCCACATAGAGAAGAAGGGCGCCTCATCCCTAGATTTTAGGGAAAACTGCTAAT
>ML777636.1:20484-32669 GCA_009831015.1 Picea engelmannii
ACAACTTCTATTGATGTGTTTCTTTTGCTATAAAAGTTGTTGTCGCAATTTAGACAAAAAGTTGGTTTCACATTGTTTGCCTATATTGTCGCTTTTGCGGTGTTTGTTCAAGTTTGTCGAAAATGCCACATCACATAAACCGACATTTTAGAGACTCCAGATTCGTCGCCATATCAATGACATAATGTCGCAATAGCGTCGAAACAATCATAGAAAAATGGCCCAAATATGCTAGTGAATATAGGGAATCATCGAAGGACGCTCATACCTAGGGTCTATTTGAAAATGAACCCTATATTGATCCCTCACATATTTCAAATATGTACCAGCCAATGAGGTGACTCCACTTTTGTTGAAGGATTCACCAAACAGGCTGACCAGGTGGTCAAGAATACTCTTTTTCAAATTGGCATTCTGAGCATTCCATCATGTGCGTATGGTGGGCCCAAAAATATATAAGGTATTGTCATTTATATTCTTAAAAAAATGTTGTTTCATGCGAAATAATATGATCATTAATTTGAAATAGTCAAAGAGATGTATGTTTCAATTAGATAATAGGAAATAATTAAGATATTCATAAATACTTGGGATTTTTGGTATCTTGATCGAAACAATGTTCTCGTCCGCCAAAAAGGTAATTGGCATTGTTCCCTTGTTGGTAACATGTGACGATCCAAGAAAGAAAATTGTAGAATCACCAATTGGGTCACCATCATGTGCATTGTTTGGCATACATTGGGAGGGTGTGTCATGGGTGCCAGAAGGTGCAGTTGTTTGAGTCATGGGGATGTCAACCACAAGTGGAGAGGCAAATAGTCTTGCAGATATGTGGCTCATGCTAGGACATTGTGTCGTTGGTGAATCTTTGCTACCAACACCAACCTCGTGAACAAGCTCATGAGCAACTCCCAAAAAATCCTATAGAAATAAAACATTTTATGTTTGGATCATATAAAAGCAACAAACCAAAATTCATAAATGAATATATGCGATAAATAACCTCTTTAAAAGATGGCGCTCACCCCATATATTTGTATATGTTCCATCAAAACTCTGCACCTTTCTTTGTTCTCCTCCATTGGTTCAGATCTAGCCAATGCAATAAGTTCCATGTTTGTATTTCTTATAGAATTTTTAATTGTATCCATTGGGTTGATGGGTTCAAAAAAATTGTGATCGTCACCCATATTGTCAACATCAGGTGTGGATAACTACATATATCAACACAACAAAAAGTTAATTCAATTATAAAAAAAATAACAAAATTCACTTTAAATGGATATGAATATTGTTAGTTTTTTACCTACATTGAGGCTTGTTCCTTCCCATGATCACCTTACCACAATATAAGAAGCACAACATATTAAAATGTTACGTTATAATATAAGAAGGATGAGATATTAAAATGAATGTTAAAGATAAAAAAAAATAGGAGTCATTACATCGAGGTTGGTTGAAGTTACGGTGCCAACATTCATCTTAATCAATGGATCAACATCTATTTCATTCATCATCCTATGAGAACCATTCATATGTGCATAATTTATCTAAATACATACCTCTGTTGAAAAATCTCATCTAAACCATGTTTTCATCAAAGAAAAAAAATGTCATTCTTTATTCCATAAACATCCTAATATGTAACCACTATCAACTGTATACAAATACAAGAAAAATAGTACTTTCATTAAATGCTCATTAATATGGTTTGATAATGACTTAGGTTGAGAAGGGTAAGCTTAGAATGGTGGAATGATGATGAATGGTATATAGGATAACAAGGTATGAACTTGGATGGTTCGAGGAATTTTTCCTTTAGGCTTTAAACTTGCTTTGTTTTGTAAATTCTCTGTACGCCAATAGAATGATGAACCATGAAAGACGTGTGATGATCAAATACCCAACAACTAAATATTTTTTTTTAAACCAAGTCATTGTTTGCATTTCCCTTATCGAATAGAGTATAGGCATGCCTTGAAACAAAATTCTATTGAAATGGATTGATACTAGAGGAGACCTTTTGTAATCTTGAGTGATGAAGCAAGTGAATGGGTTACACTGTGTGTGGAAACTAAACAATAATTTTTCCATGTAATGGTGTAGATGTAATCTGATTCACAATTCTTCTCCTTTACTCTCCATTACATCCTTTAATCGGGAAACCACGGGAAACCAAACCTGTGGCTTAGATCTTCCTCTCTAAACTTGCTCAATGACAAAACTTTAAAATTGGAAACCCCAAATCCAAGAGTACGAAAATTTGGAAAATAACAAAAATGTTTGTTTACAAAAGTTTAGATCTGGATGCGGAACTCTAACTCAATGGAACCTTTCACTCTAAATTAAACCTTTTAGAGGTGACATAACTTGGAGTTGTAACCACAAATCTGGGTGGTGGAAATATGAGATTTCTCTTTATCAGTGTTTAAATAAAAGCTAGATGGTTGGAACCTTAACTAGATGGAACCCTCAATTCGAAAATCTCTAATTTCTTTGAAGTGGATTTTAAACAAAATATGGATCCAAATGCCATGTCATGCAATCCACGTTAAAAACATGAATGTTTTCCGATGGTCAATCCTTATTCTTTTACTAATTTTGCATGTTGACTAGATGGTGGGGTCCAAGGCTCTCCTTTCAAGTACTTCCACATATGTGCATTCGACTTTATAAAGTGACAGAACCTTGAACCGGAACCATCAATCCAAAATATGGGATTTCTTTAAACCACCTTTTAACTAAAGTCCAGATTCAGATGATCCAGGATCTGGATGGGCGGATAAACTCACTTCTCGATGAAACCTTGTGGACGGAACCCCCAATCCAAATATCTAGAATCAGAGATTTCTTTGGAGTGGATTTTAAACAAAAGGTTGGATCCGGGTATGGAACCCTACTCTGGAACCTTGAATTCATATATTTCTCCACTTCGCGATAGTCCAGATATCAACAAGAATATGAATACTCAACATCTTCGTCCGCTCTTCGATCTACTCTACAATTCAGTGTACTTTTTCCTTGAGTGTTCAGTTAACCATTATAGGATATTTGCTTAAAAAAAGAACATTATAAGAAAAATCATACTTGTTGAGTTGGAAATTCAATAACCAATAGAATATCAAAGAATTGAATCAACCATAATAATTAGTTGGAAATTCAATAACCAATAGAATATCAAAGAATTGAATCAACCATAATAATTGAGTCGGACAAATAAAGTCAAGAATGATCATGTGTCATGTTTTTATTTGACAATATTTAACCATTTACCTCATCTTAATTAATATCTTCTCAAAATATGATAAGTATCTTTGAAATACTAAATACTAAATCTTTGAAATTATTAATATGATATCCATTATCATTTATTTATTTTAATCTTATTATTATATATTAATAATACATATTATTACTATATATTAATAATATGTATTTTATTATTATAGTATTATATTATATATTATTATAATATAAATATTAATTTACAATATTATATAATATTTAATTTATAATTATAAATTCATAAATAAAAGTTAAATGCTTATTATATTATAATATAAATTAAATATTATATAACAACTATATAATATTATTATATAGTTGTTATATAATATTTAATTCAAATTAAGCATTCACCTTTTCATCACATGTACCTTTGTACTCTAATACTAATTCATACTATGAGTTTCCTTAATCCGTAGTAAGAGAGTTGTATGTATTTAGGAATATTTATAGTATAATATTGATTCATAATATAATATTTTAGTTTTAATATGATTATAACATTTTAGTTTTAATATGATTATAATATTTTAGTAATGTTATATTATTACTATGAATTTATATTATTATTATTATATAAAGAAAGTGAAGATTTGTATTTATATAAAGGTTGTGTCGAAGAAAAACAACAATTAAAATTTTGCAAAATTTGATTTGTCATAGATAAAGTTTATTTTTACTAACTTCCTATCATAGAAAACATGAAAAAACATATGCATCTAGGCAACTCAACTGCCATATATTCTGATATATTGGTCCATCAACAAAATACATTTAAAGTACATATTCAAGTTGTTGAATTGTTTATTGGTTCATCTTGCATTTCAACTTGACTTTGTGCATTGTCTTCTATGTCCATTGGCTCTACTTACCCTCCTTGGTCAACACCACATTGTCTAGTCCGAGAACTCCTTGATATTTGGTTGTCAGACCCTGAATTGGAGTTTTGGGGGGCTTCCCTGGCTTTCAAATGATTGCATTCCTACCCTAATGTGTCCCTCCTTTGAAGTAGCCTCACTATAGTATGCTCTAATTCATTTACCTGATATATTTCTTCCCCTCTTTCTCATAATTTCTTGAGTTCCTATTCCAAACGATCTATTCTTTGCAGCAGTGTTGCCACCATTTTCTCCAATGCAATTTTTTTCTACCTTTCTTGGTCTAAGCTATCAGTTTTGTGGAAGAGGAGAGTGACCATATGTTTTGTATTGTTGAATTTGACTGCAAATTATCCAATTTAGCTCCTAGAACCCTCAATATCCTCATGCCTCCTTAAGATGCATTCTATTTCACTCCATAATAGGTATATAGTTTGACAGTCTCTCAAATCCACTTTCTCACACTTCTAGTTCTTGGCACACAAAGAACAATTAAAACTTGATCCCAATATAACCCCAGCAAGTGGATAATGATAATTTGGATTCTAGTTGGTCTCGTAATTGACAATTTGAGTTTGGGGATTTTTGAATCTCTAATGTTTAAGGGGTTTTAATTTAACACCCAATTAGATGCGGACTTTGCTAGAATGAAAATCCCATAGTCAACTAAATATAGTAGGAGAGGGGTCAGTATTGGAAAAATGGGGTAGGGGATTAACGAGTGGGTGGTCGAATCAAAACTCGGAGGCAAAATTTAGACCATGGGAAGGGAACAAGGAAAACCCTAATCCCAACTCTGAATTCAGGTAATTCCTAACACTAATTACGTCCCATAGATAAGAGAATTAATCATTGGTGTGTATATTTAAGACAAGAAAACTGAAATTGTAGTGCTTAGAGGAATATTTAAGACTAGGAAGCAGAAATGAAGAAACCCCTAATTCAATCTTTGCATCTTGGTAATTCCGAACAATAATTTCATCCCCCATACTGGGAAATTTATAACCGAAAAGAACTTCACGAGTGCATAAGGTTTGAACATGAACACTGAAAATGTAATGCTCAAAGAGGAACCAAGGATACCTTATAACCAAGGCACAATTTCCATAAGGCTGGGAAGGATAGAAGAGGGAGCCTACAATGGAGGTGATTCCATGAATTTCCTGGTCATTCCACCAGTATCTATCGCCTACAACAAATGTCATATGCATGATTACCTTCAGTAAAAACCCAAATCCACATGTGTTGTGACTATGAGTGAAATTTCTCAACTTGATCGTGGAGTGTGCGAGCATTGGTTGAATGACCTTGGAGAACCGTGAATCATCCTTATCATTTATAACCATCATCATGCAATTAAGGGAGGGGATGAATCTTTAATTCTCCATTAATTACCACATTACCTGTGTTTAACCTTGAGCCAACCTTTGCATATTTATTTACTTCCACATTTAACTCTCGTTTGATATGATAAAGGGTGATTTTTTTGAGATTTTTTAGCGCATAAAGGGAATGAAACATAATACCATTGTAGACATTACCCATGGCAATATTTATGTGAACAATTTCTCTTATGACTAGCATGGAGTCTCCGCAAATGATGAGGTTTTTTATTCTTTTGGAGAGGGCCAATTTGATTTCAGCATATAGCCTATGCTTCATTGTTAGTCAATGATCCAAGTCCCCAAGAATAATTGATGAATTGTTGACCTTCATGATTGTAAATAGTCCCATACCGCATGTGCCACCCCTAGGTTTCTTTGCAAAGATCCATCAAAGAATAGTATATTGTTTGTCTGCTTAGTTTTCCATGTCATAAATTCTATTATATCAAATCTTAACATCCAATTTGGGGATTTTTGGGGGGGATTTTGAATGGGAGATTGTTTGGTTCCCATGTTGAAAGTGCTTAGCCAACAATCTTAAATATTTTCCATGGATTGGTCTTTCCATTGAACTCGTTTTTTCATGTATTATATTAGAAGGGTGCAAGATTTCATTGAAACTAGTCTTGGGTTTTTATTGCCTTCTTAAAAAATCCTTTTATTACGAGCTAGCCAGATTCCCCAGCATATATATTTGGGTAGAGCTTCCCAATAAAATTTGAAAATGTGTTTTTCCTTGAAGGTCCCATTATAGTGGCTCCCCCAACGAAAGAAAAAATGTGAGCAAGAAAGACACCATCTTAGCCAATGACCTAACGAACCTAGAGCATGATACCAAGTTTCCTTCACAAAGTTGCACTCTATGAATAGATGTTGAATGGATTTTTCTTCACTTTGACATAATACATAGTGGGAGGGCCCACTTATTCCTTTCTTTTTTAAATTCACAGTTGTAAGAATTTTTGTATGCACTAAAATCCAACAAAAGAAATTGGTCTTTGGTATTCCATCATTATGCCAAACATTTTTCCACCAGCTGGATCGAGGATGACCATGGGATGCTTCTACTAACATTATATACCTTATATTAACTTAATAGAGCACAAAGCCCCATTCTCGGGCATATTTAGTTCTTTGATTTCGAGGGGAACATCCCTAAGAGAAGGAAATCAACAAGTTAAAAAATTAAGCAAATTGAGGAGGGGGGTAGAGATCTATCCAAGTTTTCCATGTGCCATCTCAATACCAAGATGATAGATCTGTCAGGTTGCAAATGCCTTGAGATTCCAACCAACCTCGAAGGAGAAGAAGAGGTGTAATATTATCACACCTCTCAAACTCCAAGAATTTTCTTCCCAAGGGTTATCAAATGGTCATTCCTGGGTATCCAGTTCAACTTTTCAATAATAAGAGGTCTAGTAGCAAGAAGAAATTTGAAGATATGAGATCCATTTTTTACTTTTGGTTGAAGATCCAAGTTTCTTCTCCTTGAACTAGTGAAACATTTATTCCATAAGGCTTGTTTCCACCACTCCATGCTTCTAGTGATTAGTCTCCACAAAATTTTGGCTCCCATGGCATGATTCATAATTTATGGCTCCATTATTCCCATCCCACCATGACTCTTGATGTTTGTGACTTGATTCCAATTGATCAGGTGGAATTTTTTGTGATCTCACTTCCTTTCCTGCCATAGAAAGGTCCTAATTTTCATCGATATATTTTTAGCTATACCTTTGGGAGCCAAAATGGTGGAGCATTGGTAAAGAGGAAGAGTATATAGAAAAGATTTTATGAGAAGGACCCTCCCAACTGGATTTAGCCATTGTGTGCCCCATTGTGTGAGTTTCTTGTTGAATTTTTATTTGTTTCTAGATCTGGAAATATGAGGATTTGAGAGTGATGGGGATGCCTAGGTATCAAAAGGAAGTCCAATTTTCAGCTAGAGGAAATTGAAATACATGTACTATGGATCTCATGATCCTTGGAAAAGTATTCCATCCATAAACTTGGAATTTTATATTTTTTACATCTCCTCCAAATGCATCAAGGAAGAAGTCCAAAGTTTGTTTGAATCTTGTTGCAATAATGACTTATACACCCCCTAAAAATAGTGTGTCATATACAAATTGGGAGTGATTCATATTGTTCACCCCTCTTGTTATCTGAAGGCCAGGAAAATTCAAAATATCTCTTTCATGTTCCATTTTCCTGCTTAAAGTTTCATCCACCAGCAAAAAAAGAAGAGGGGAGAGAGGGAAGCCTTGACAGGGTCCCCTGCTGACCTGAAAAAAAATTGAGGCTCTACCATTTACAAGTGGCGCAATCCAAGTATTTCCAATGCAAGAAACCACCCATTTGATGAAGGAAGAGTTGAACCCAAACTTCTCCATTACCTTAAAGAGAAATATATGATGAACACAATCAAAGGCATTGGCCATATCTAATTTTACTACCATACCTTTACCTTTTGAATAAGGACTGGAGTGAATGGCCTCATGTACTAGAACAATCTTGTCCACTATTTTCCTTTCCTATATGAAACCACCTTGGTTAGGAGAGATAATCTTGGAGAGGGCATTCTTTAATTGGGAGGCTATTATTTTGGTTAGAATTTTGTAAGAGGAGTTGCATAGGGAAATTGGTCTGAAATGAGAGAAGGAGGAAGGGTTAGTCTCTTTAGGAATTGGGGCTAGAAAAAAGAAGTTAGTAATACCTCATAATTTCAAGGTTTGATGGGAAAAATGAAGAATTCTTTTAAGTTCAGTCTTGATCAAATCCTAGAAGAGGTGATAGAAGGAAATAGAGAATCCATCTGGACCAGGGGCATGCACCAGTTCCAGACTCCATATGGCTGAATGTATTTCATTTTCAGGGATGGGGTGATTTAGCTCAATATTTTCCTCATTAGTGAGCATGGATGGGATATTATCAATCTTGGAGGTGATGTTTACTTGGCTTGCTTCTTCCTTTTGAGTGTATAAATCAACAAAGTGATTTCTAGTTGTTTTAATTTCTGCAAAATCTGTCACAAATGTGCCATCCTCTAAAGTAATTTTGGAGACATTATTCTTGCTTTTCCTTATCTTGGCTTGGTTGTGAAAAAACATTATATTTTTATCTCCATATTGAAGCCATAAGCTTCGAGACTTTAGATTCCATAGTTCTTCTTGCCTTTTTAGAGCGTGTTGGTAGTTGCATTGTAAGTTGAGATCCTCTTTTTGAGGTTGTTTTTTTATCTCTGTTCTCTAATTCATTTTGTAGCTCAGCAAGTTTACTTTTTATATGAATTTTTTCCATGGAGGGATGAACAAATTATAGCTTGGCCCAATGTTTTAAATCTTGTTTGACCAAAGATATTTTTTTCTCCCAAATATAGACCAACATTCTAGGGATCCAAGTTTTCCATGTAGATTCAACCAAGTCCAAAACTTCTTTGTGTTTGAGCCACATAGGGTTAAAACGAAAGGGGAGAGAGCCAAATTTGGGAAGGTATTGGAGTTGGAGGAATATGGGCTTATGATAAAAAATGAGAGAGGGTAGAATGTATGATTTAATGGAATCATTTCATTGAAGGAAGTTTCTATGAACAAGGAACCAATCTATCTTTGCAACAATATGGCCAGGTCCAACATGCATATTGGTCCATGTGTATTTTCCTCACTGAGGAGTAATGTCCATGAAATCCCAATCAGACAAAATTTCCTCTAGATTACTTCGAAAGGGATCTCTTCCAAAAATTCCTCCTCGTTTTTCCGAACTGGTCCTAATCAAATTTAAATATTCAACTATAATGCAATGTTCAAATAGACTAGTGTTTCTCGAATTTGATATCAATACCCAACATTATGATTTATCGATGGGGTTTATCAGAATATATACATTGATGATAGAAAAAGTAAGGTTACTATGTTTATGATGAAATTTAGTAAGCATCTAGTGTTTCATTTTGGGGTGATATTATAGACTTGCCTCTTGTTCATTCCATAGAGTAAAATTTTTGCTAGAGGCACCTCTTGCATCTTCCGCTATGAGATTGTTGGACTTCCATAAGATTTTCCCTATCTTGGTAACTTCTTCTTCTTTCATATTGGTTTCTTGAAAAAGGAGGATAAATGGATTTTTATATTTAATGAGATCTTTGATAGCCTGGGTATTTGGGATGCTACCTAACCCCCTGTAACTCCAGGAGACCACAATCATTATTTAAGAGGGTTATATTGGGAGCCCCCTTTTTTTACTGTATTCCCACTTTGTGTTTACTATATTCCCACTTTGTGCCTTTATATTTTTCAATCCTCCTCCTATCATATTTGGAAATAATTTCTGAGAACCCAACAAAACATATTTTTGTGCTTGTTCTTCCCTAACGTATTTGGTAGCTCTTTGTCCTGACTTCCTTGGAATAATTTCTTCTAATGCTTTGTCATCTTGACCCTCTTCTCCAAGTCTTTTTTTTTTTGAATTATATTGATCCATATTTATGCAAGAACACAATGAAATACAGAAATACACATAAACGCAGAGATGCAGTGGAAATAAAACTTCATTTCATTAACAACAAATGACTGAAATATGATTACAAACAGAATGGAAATAAAATAGATAGGGCGTTGGTATCTTATCTCTGAGAAGATATGTGGCCGCTACTGCCCTCTGAACTCTATGTTACAATGAGGCTTGAAGGCCTATATATTATTGAGAAACAATGGAAAACCCTAAACATCCAAAAACCTAACCCTAGGAGATGAAACACCAGAATATGGGCCCCGTTGGGCTAAATTGGTACATCAATTTCCCGGGGTTGTAACTTTGGCATACTATCTCTGTTTGACGCACATGATACATTGTTAGAAATATCTATCTGAGGATTACACTATTGAAAAAAAATATATCAGGTTTAATTTGAACTCATATTCGTCGGAAAAAAAACGTCGTTGAGGGTCTCAAAATGGCTTCAGAAGTTCAGGACCCGAAAAACTGCTAAAAATAGTAAATTGTGCTACAATTAAAGAAATTGAAAAACTTAAAGAAACAATGGTGTGGATCCAAGTGGAATAGGCGGGTGGCCACAAATATCCATCTGGATCATTCCTCCCCCCTTAGGAAGAAATGGTCCCCATTGTGTTGAGTTCCTCCATGAGATGAGGAAACTTCTGTTGAACTTGGTCCTTAGTGAGCCACTTTCCCTGGTGAAGGAGTTGGCCTACTTTGACAACTCAATATAGTTGGATCCTTTGTTGGTGGGTGTTCTTGATCTGTGTGTCCATAATCCGATCAATTGTGGCATGTTCCAGGCAATCTGGGTTTAACTTTGTTGGTGTGAGTTTTTCTGCCATGTCGAATGTGTCCAATGGAGGTGGAAAGTAGGGTTGAAGGCAGTCCACATTGAACATTAGGTGAAGACCAAGGAATGGTGGAATACTGAGCTCAAAGGAATTGTCCCCTACAACCTTGGTGATGGTGTATGGCCCATATCAGAATGGGAGAATCTTGCGGCAGGGTCCAATGAGGCGCTCCTTTTGCAAATGTAGCCACACTTTGTCGACCACCTGGAAGTTGTGTGGCACCCAATGTTGATCATGTTGTTGTTTGTACTTTGCATTGGCTCTGTCCAAGATGTCATGAACCTGTTGGCGGATGTGTTGAATGTGCTCAATGAAGTTGTTTTCCTTGTCAGCCTCAGACTGGACATGGGATGAATCTGCCTGAGTAGCCGCAAATGGCATGGCTACGTCAACGGGACATAGTGGTTGGAATCCCAAGCCCACCTCAAAGGGGTTGTGGTTGGTTGAGCTATGGTGAGCCCTGTTGTATCTATGTTGTAAATAAGGGAGGCTCTCCCCATGTGCATGGATTCTTTGAGTTGTACATGTGCAGAATGTGTACAATCATTCGGTTGACGACCTATGTCTGGCCATTAGTTTGCAGATGGAAAGTTGTGGACTTGGTGAGCTTGGTGTCCAACATCGAATAAAGGCTGGACCAAAATGTACTAAGGAACCTGTTGTCCCGATATGAGATGATAGACTGTGGGATCCCAAAGTGTACCCACACTCGTTCAAAGAAGAGTTTAGTAGTGGCTTTTTTTGTGATATTCTTCTTGCAGGCCATCATAATGGACATATTCAAGAATTTGTCGACGAACCAAAAAACACAGCCATTTCCATGCTTAGAAGAAGGAAGGCTTGACATGTAATACATGGAGATGGATTCCCAAGGTCAACTAGGGGTAGGCATCAGATTATAGAGGCCTTGCTTCTGGATGGTCGGTTTGGAAATGGCACAAGCAATGTAGGACTTGATGTACTTACCGACATCCTGTCGAAGGTTCGACCAATAGAAATAATTTTGCAGTACTGCCACAGTTTTCTCGACCCCAAAATGCTCAGCGACCCGACTGTAGTACACCTCCAAAATAATCTTGGCATGCTCGCTTGAAGGAACACAAAGGTGTCCTAGGTGACATAGCAGGGCATCTTGGAGGTGAAAATTATGAACTTGCTTACCCTCCAAGAGCATATTGCATGTGTGGCTGAATGTTGGATCACTTTTGTAGAGAAGCGGCCAATCGAAAGTCTCGTGCCCACAAGAGTTGAGAACCATGGTTAGCGCCATGATAGGTGGTAGGTTGAGG
>ML777636.1:44245-57415 GCA_009831015.1 Picea engelmannii
GTGGCCACCAATATCCTCCTAGATCATTCCTCCCCCCTTAGGAAGCAATGGTCCCCATTGCATTGAGTTCCTCCATGAGATGAGGAAACTTTTGTTGAACTTGGTCCTTGGTGAGCCAATTGCCCTGGTGAAGGAGTTGGCCTGCTTTGACAACTTGATATAGCTGGATCCTCTACTGGCGGGTGTTCTTGATCTGTGTGTCCATAATCTGATTAGTTGTGTCTTGTTCCATGCAATCTAGGTTTAACTCTGTTGGTGTGAGTTGTTCTACCATGTTGGATGTGTCCAATAGAGGTGGAAAGTAGTGTCGAAGGTGGTCCACATTGAACACTAGGTGCAGACCAAGGAATGGTGGAATAATGAGCTCAAAGGCATTGTCCCCTACAGCCTTGGTGATGGTGTATGGCCCATATCAGAGTGGGTGAATCTTGCGGTAGGGTCCAGCGAGGTGCTCCTTTTGCAAATGTAGCCATAATTTGTCACCCACCTAGAAGTTGTGTGGCACCCAATGTTGATTATGTCGCTGCTTGTACTTAGCATTGGCCCTATCCAAGATGTCATGAACATGTTGGCAGATGTGATGAATGTGCTCAATGAAGTTGTTTTCCTTGTCATCCTAAGACTGGACATGGGGTGAATCGACCTGAGTAGCCGCAAATGGCATGGCTACGTCAATGGGACATAGTGGTTGAAATCCCAAGCCCACCTGAAAGGGGAAATGGTTGGTTGAGCTATGGAGAGCCCAATTTTAGATGTGTTGTACATAGGGGAGGCTCTCATCCCATGTGCGTGGATTCTTTGAGTTGTAAATGCACAAAATATATACGATCATCCAGTTGACGACCTTTGTCTGGCCATCAACTTGTGGATGGAAAGTTGTGGACTTGGTGAGCTTGGTGTTCAGCATCGACCAGAGGCTAGACAAAAATGTACTAAGGAAGTTGTTGTCTTGATTTGAGATGATAGACTGTGGGACCCCAAAGTGTACCCACACTCGTTCAAAGAAGAGTTTAGCAATGGATTCTACTGTGATATTCTTCTTCTAGACCATCATAATGGACATCTTCGAGAATCTATCGAAGACCACAAAAACACAGTCATTGCCATGCTTAGTAGAAGGAAGGATCAACATGTAATCCATGGAGATGGATTCCCAAGGTAAACTAGGGGTAGTTAGCAGAGTATAGAGGCCTTGCTTCTTGATGGTCGATTTGGCAATGGTGCAACCAATGTAGGACTTTATGTACTTAACAACATCCTGTCGAAGTTTTGGCCAATAGAAATACTTTTGCAGTACTGCCACAATTTTCTCGACTTTGAAATGCCCAACGACCCGACTGTAGTGCGCCTCCCAAATCATCTTGGCATGCTCTCTTGAAGGAACAAAAATGTGTCCCAAGTGACATAGCAGGGCATCCTGGAGGTGAAAATTAGGAACTTTCTTACCCTCCAAGAGAATATTGTATGTCTGGCCGAATTCTGGATCACTCTTGTAGAGAAGCAGACAATAGGAAGTCTCATGCCCATAAGAGTTGAGCACCGTGGTTAGCGCCATGATGGGTGGTCGGCTGAGGCAGTATGAAACATTAATTGTGCTTCATTTCTTGTACTTAATATGCCATTGGATGCCCCTATTGAGTAAGGACTTCCCCAATAGCATAGTCGAAGGCATCTATCTTTATCTCAAATGGTTGTTGCAAGTCTGGTAATGTGAGAATTGGTGCAGAGCAGAGGCGATGCTTCAAATGTTTGAATGCCTTATGTTGAGATCCAGACCAAAATAATTTTTCTTTCACTCCTCCCTTGGTGACTTGACTCAAGGGCCAAGTGATATGAGAGAATCCCAACACGAACCTACGGTAGAAATTTGCAAGACCCAAAAAGATGCGGAGCTCTGTTAGGGTGGTTGGGGTTGGCCAATCCTGAATGACTTGGATCTTGGTTGGATCCACATGAACCCCCCGCTCATCAATAATGTATCCCAGATACTGAACCTGGGTCATGTCAAAATTGCACTTCTCCAAATTGGAACACAACTTGTGTTGTCTCGGTGTTTGGAGGACCTGTTGGATGTGGTGGAGGTGCTCTTCCCAAGTCTGGCTAAAGATCAGAATGTCATCCAAGTACACCACTACAAATGAGTTGGTGAATGGTCGCAATATGTCATCCATTAGCCTCATGAAGGTTACAGGGGAATTGGTCAACCCGAAAGGCATGACCAGCCATTTGAAAAGGCCCTCGTTAGATTTGAAGGCAATCTTCCACACATCAGAGGGTTCGATTGGTACCTAGTGATACCAAGACTTCAAGTCGATATTGCTGAAATATTTTTCCCCCTTGAGTTGGTATAGAAGGTCATCAATCTATGGGATTGGGTTCCTATTATGGATAGTGATCTTGTTCAGTGCCCGATAGTCAATGCAGAGTCTCCTAGTACCATCCTTCTTGTGCACCAGCACGATCGGGCTCCCACAGGGCGATGAAATCGACTGGATGTGACCTTTCTGCAACAGCTCCTGAATTTGCCTCTTGATTTCTTCATTCTCCATAACAGAGCGTCGATATATTGGTCCATTGGGCAGCGGTGCACCTGGGGTTAGATCGATGGGGTGCCTGACCTGGCAATCCAGAGGCACCCCTACTGGTGAGGTGAAGATGTCCTCTTACTCCTCCATGACCTTATCCATATGTTGTTGTCGTGTAGAGGGGCCCTGTCTAGAGGTCGTGGCCACAATATTCTTCTTTCCCTGAGGGTAGATCATCAGGAAAACAAATTTCCTTGTTTTGGTAATGAGCTTACTGCATTGTTTTGCAATAACCAAAGAGATGGATGTATGCGGTGTTATTTCTGGTATCCTGTACAACTTATTTCCCAAAGTAATAATAATAGAACAAGGCTTGGACTCATACACAACATGTCACTTCCAAAAGTATGGTTGGCCTAATAATACATCGGAAATAACAAGAGAAACAATTTCACATAATACCTCATCTGTGAAGGGCTTGGTGTTGTAGGGAAGGTGACATTGTTGGTTGACACAGAGGTCCCATCCTTGGTGCAACCACCCGATGGTGTATGATTGTGGGTGTGTTATGGTTGGAAAGCCCAGTCGTTTCATGACCTCTAGTTAGATGAGGTTATTCTGGCTCTCGCATTCAACAATGTACTGCAACAAGGAACCCTTTACCCACATCTGGGAAGGGATGAGGTGGTTCGCCTCCTCTGGATATTTTGGTTCCTTCTTCTGGATCTTCATGGAGGCAACGGTGACGTTGGGCTCCACATCAATAATCTAATTTTCCCTATCATTCCCCTTGTCGAGTTCTAATTCAGAGTTGGAGCCTGCATCTGATTCAGAAGCCTTCAAATCGGCTACCAGTGACTGCTTGGCCCGACACTCACTTGTGTTGTGACTGGAGCTCTTATGGAACTCACACTACTTCCCCGTGTCCTTTTTTGGATTCATGATGTTCTTCTTTGCTTTAGGCTTTGGAGAATTGTTCTGGGCTACCCCGCCTTAGCTTGGTCTTTTTTTCGACGGCTTGGGGATACCGTTCCCTTGCTTCCGATTCACAGACCCAAAGTCTCGCTTCTTTAGTTTGAACTTCTGCTCAATCTTGGTAGGATATCGGTATGCCACACCAAGAGAAGAGATGTCGAGGAACTCCATTTCCTCCTAAATGTATCTACGTAGACAAATGTTGTACTTTAACACCAAATGTTTCTCCGAATATTTGATACCCAACTTTGTGCGTAGGGTATGAAACAGATTCATCATCTCCTGCACATCTTGGTCCCTTTGTTTCCGCAACATAGTCCATTGTATGTATTTGTCATCATAGCTCCCCACAAGATAATATTGTTCCTTAATGGCATCTCAGAAACAATTCTAAGTGGGTGCGACCAAGAACAGAGAGGGTTCCCCCTCACTTTGTTGCTCCCAGTAGGTTTCCCACCAGTACTTGACATGGGGGGCGGCTTTAAGGAGTGAAAACATAATACTTTCTCGGTCGGAAAAGTCATGAACCGAGAAATATCCTTCTAACAGATTCAACCATCTATCTATGACATCTGCATCTATTTTTCCCTCAAATATGGGAATGTCAAAGTTTACTTGTACCTTAAAAGGAGTGACGCCTCTAGATTGGTTGTTGGAGGTAGATGCGCTGCCAGTGGGCAGTCGCTGAAGGATCTGGGAAAAGTTTTCCATCATCATGTTCCTTTGTTTCTCGAGGGCCTCCTCGAGAAATAATTTGATAGGATCTCTTGCTCCCTCATCTTTCTTTTCTTCCCCCATGGGCGTCCGTCGGGGTTTACAAGGCTGATCTTGCAATGGTTCAACCAGATCGAGCCCTAACTCCTTATACCCCGACCTCGTTGGGGACATGCAAAGAAGGATCGAGAAAGAGTAGACTACTCTAATAACATTGATCCAGATTTATGAAAGAATACAATGAAATACAGAAATACACATAAACGCAAAGATGCAGTGGAAATAAAACTTCATTTCATTAACAACAAATGACTGAAATATGCTTACAGACAAAATGGAAATAAAATAGCTAGGGTGTTGGTAGCTTATCTCTGAGAAGAGATCTGGTGACTAATGGCCTCTAAAATCTATGTTAGAATGAGGCTTGAAGGCCTATATATTATTGTGAAACAATGGAAAATACTAAACATCCAAAAACCTAAACCTAGGAGATGAAACGCCAGAATATGGGCCCCGTCGGGGTAAATTGGTACATTAATTTCCCGGGGTCGTAACTTTGGCATACCATATCCATTTGACGCACATGATACATCGTTAGAAAGATATATCTGAGGACTACATTGTTGATAGAGATTATCAAAGTTGGAATGAAATCATATTCGTCGAAAAAAATGTCGTTTAGGGCCTCAAAACGGCTCTGGAAGTTCAAGACCCAAAAAACTGCTAAAAATAGTAAATTGTGCTACAATTAAGGAAACTGAAAAACTAAAAGAAAAAATGGTGTGGGTCCAAGTGGAATAGGCAAGTGGCCACCAATATCCACCTGGATTATTCCTCCCCCCTTAGGAAGCAATAGTCCCCATTGAATTGAGTTCCTCCATGAGATGAGGAAACTTTTGTTGAACTTGGTCCTTGGTGAGCCACTTTCCCTGGTGAAGGAGTTGGCCTGATTTGAAAACTCAATATAGTTGGATTCTCTGTTGGTGGGTGTTATTGATCTCTGTGTCCATAACCCGATCAGTTTTGGCTTATTCCATGCAATCTGGGTTTAACTCTGTTTGTGTGAGTTGTTCTGCCATGTCGGATTGTTACACATTATTTTCATCATTCCTATGACCGTTAATGATGTAAACCTATATGTTGCCTTCAAAGGGGTCAGTGGCCTGAGTTCCTGAAGAGAGAAGGGAGAAGAAATTTTCCTGAGAAAATAAGTTGCATTTTCCCTTGTAAAAACCCTGTAAAAAAGGAAGTTCCCAGGTTGCTATATAGGCAGGGTGCGAGAATGCCTGATTCTCGCAGGTTGCACCATAGCTAGGGTGCAAGATGTTCATAGGTTTCTCTATAGGCAGGGTGCGAGAATGCCTACACATGGGAAAAACAAGTGTTTTCTTGAATCTTCTAGAAGGAGAAACTTCTATGGTGAGGTGGCATCCAAATGGTTTGGATCTTACTCGCTTTCATGATTTAGTGGGATCATCCTAACCTCCTCACCTTATCCTCTTCAACTTATAAAAGGAGAGCAGTTCTCATGGAGAAAGTTAGCTTTGGTGAGCTTTGGTTAGCTTTGGATCTTTTGGGATTAGCTTGTCCAGATGAGCCACTTTGTCAAGATAGATTGTGAATATTATCAGATCTGTGCTCTTAGAATTCTTGAGGTGGAAGTGTGTGGGGAACGAAGGACAGTTGGAAGGGACCTTAAAACATCAAGGCCATGGTTGTAATCTCTCTTTCACATTTAATATGATACAGTAATATGATTCTTTCCTATAAATCTTGTTGTGTTTTATTGTATGATTCCTTGATCACATACATAGGTTTATATTGAGTTTATGCTATTACTATCACTTTGGTTGGTTATGTTCTTTTGCAGGTTCATCATTGTATGAGCGTTGGAACGGAGCTAGGATGGCAATGGAGAAAGGAAGTGACATTTAAACAGTATGTCACTCATCCCTCTTTAGTTAGTAAATTCAATATTGAAAACTTAAGGAAAGCGTCATGTTCTGGTGTGTTTTGTTCTAGATCTAGGTGGATCTAGGGAGATCAGTTAGTGTCCGCACCTACCGATTTGTTCGATAACAAAATTGGTGACTCCACTGGGGAACAGATTGTTTCCTACTTAGTCTAGTTTCCCTTGCTTTGATTGCTTGTTTTTTTGTCTCTGAGTCTGTGGGAGATCCATCTAGACTCCCTGGATTTGAAAGTTCACTCAAATTTAGTCCTTTTTCAAATTTTTGCTTGTTTACAGGCATTCTCGCACTGTACCCTTTAGTGAGAAACACCTGAGTTCACACCCTGGTGTTAAGTCCGGTGCGAATACCTTGCAGTCAACCTTTTTTCAGCCTGCGAGAATCTTTGATTCTCGCACTGTAATACACTTCCAGCCTGCGAACTTGTTTGTAAAAATTTTTGGATTTGGTCTTGTCATTTTTTGATGCCCAGATTTGTTTCGAACAACTAGATTGAAATTTTGGACCCTATATTGATCTTCTTACAGTCTTCTTGACATCCTTTGAGTTGCTTTTAGCCACTTTTTCTTTGTTTGGTTTTGAAGGATTAGTCTCTTGCTTTGAGTGTCTTTCAATTACAAAGCATGTGTTTTCTTTAGAATTGTTTAAAGAAATATGAGATTTCTTCTGAATAGTTCGCTTTAAAAGAAAAATTTTATTTTGGGTTTCTTTGTTTTAAGAAAGTTCATTATTGCTTTTAGTGAAATTTTTGAAACAAAAAGATTTAATTTCTTTCTTTATATTAGATTGGGGGCATCCTTGTATTTGACGTAGCGAAATTGCATGATTCTTGGCATTTTTTGATCTTAAATTATGAAAAAAATTCCCCCTCATGGCCAGGGGGGGGCATGAATCGTGCATTGTTGTTCAGTACCTTTTTCTCATTTCTTGAGAATCTTGATATTGATGCGTTTAATATATTTTGGGACATTATGCATATGGGAGTGATAAATGTTTTCTCCTTCTCATAGCATAGCTTTCATCGAAATGAAAAGATTGCATCTTCATCTCTTTGCATAACTTTTGAGTCGGTCAAAACACCATATTGTCCATGCCATTTTCCTTTTGAGTAACAACAACCATAAAATAAAGTGCTTATAAAAATTGATTAGATATTTTTATCTTTTTTGGTATCAAACCTACATTATATTAGTTGTAGGGCTTTGGAATAGGTGTGAAAGATAACTTTCCAAAGCTGCAAACAAACATAGTATCTTGTGATAGGGAGAATTAAATCCACTTACTAAATTTTGTCCTGGGAAGCCCTTCTAACACAAGGGTCAATCACGAGGTCGCATTGAGACTGGCAGAGTTACTCACCCTGCTTTGTTGGTCTTCGTGTAGAGATTACATGTATTATGGGGGTTGCTTGAGAGGTATACCCACAATGATGAGTGGAATCCTATCAAGTTGATTTTGGGCTAGATACCCTGCCCTTGCGCATGGATCGGACTGTCGACTGTTTCCCCAGGCATCACTGTAGTGATTGGTAACCTTAGTGGCCTATCTCTCTAGGTTATTTACACGAGGTGACTGTGGAGGGGCAAGTATTCACGGTGCCTGGAATCGACGTTGGCCAAACTCACTCGGGCTCGTTGGAGGGTATACCCACGATTATGTGTGGGATCTTGCACCAGGGTGTAAGTCCGTTAAGAAGGTCGTCAACATAACTTTTCCACCTGCTCTATCTCACCCCCTTCTTACATTGTTCCCACGACATTGGATTTCATCACCAACTAGTGTGCTCATTGTAAGAAGGTTTTGTTTGTTTGCTTGCTTCCTAGATTTTTAGCGTGTGTTGTTTGTTTTCCCTAGCAGACTCTAGGTTGGATTTATTTAATGGCATCAGTTCCCGGAATGACCAATGAAGGAACCCCTACTCCAGGGGAACCTTTTGTTTTTCCTTCTTATGGAAACATTGGTCCTCCTCACATCGCTACTTTGAGCCTTCCAGGTCTCACTGTTGGATTACCGGTATGGTTGTTTTCCACTCAGGTAATCTTGAATGCAGTAAGTGCTTCGGTCGTAAGCACTTCCCCCCAAGAGAATCAACCTCATGTTGATCCTTCACCTTCTTCACCAGTAAGGTCTTCTTCGCCTTCTTCACTTGCAATGTCGCCTTCTGTTTCATCTTCTTCGTCGGGTGAAAGTTCTGAAGCTAGTAACCGGGTGAATAAGAAGAAGAAGAAAAGAAAGATTAAGAAGAAGAAAGGTAAGCGAAGGTCAAAACCTCCAACCATTGTCAAACATGTTGGAAAACAACCAGTTACTGTTAATCGTGTTGGGAGTGTTGATGATGTCAAGATCACCCAAACAACCCGTAAGCCCAAGTACCCTTGCAGGCTTTGTAAGGGTAACCATCTTCTTAAGGAATTCCCGGGTCTATCCAAGGTTATAGAAGCATGGTCTACACATCCTTGCCAACCTATGTCATTAGCCTATGAACAACATGTTGATGACCTCCAATCAACTATTCACAATACCGTTGGGAAGAAGAAAAGTATAGTCAAGTTCCCGTGCATGTTATGCAAAGGGAGTCATCTCACTCACCTTTTCCCTTGTATGGACGAAGCCTCAAAATTACTGGAAGACATGCCTGTTTCATAGCCTCAACTTCCAGTTGCATACCTTAAGATTTCTCTCAACCCACCTGTAGTTGATGGAATGATCACTCTGATCCCTTCACCGGTCAATCTGGTTGATCATGTCGTCAATCTAGTCACATCCTTAGGTTAACCAATTGACAAAGTGGTTGATCTGATACCTTCCTTGATCAATCCCACTCTCCCCTTAGAGAGTGAAACTAAAACGATCGATTTGATCCCATCCTCGATCAATCCCACTCTCATGTTAGAGAGTGTCACCCAAGTGGTCGATCCGTTTCCACCTATCGACCCCATTCTCCCGCTGGAGAATGAAACCCAAGTGGTCGATCTGATCTCTCTATCGGTCGATCCTACTCTCCTACTAGAGAGTAAACCCGATACTGCCCATGTTTTTCTCGTTGATACAGAATCTACCATGTTAGGGGCCATTCCTCCTTCTTCTGTGGAATCCCCTCCAAGTAATGAGGCCATCCATTTTGATTGGGGTGTGCTAACTGGACTTCGTCTTCCCTCTTACACTCCTTTCCAGATTACAGTGCAAGATTGTAGTCGGGACGTTCCTCAGATGTTGATAGATGAAGGTTCATCCGTTAGTATTTTGTCCTCTATTGCTTGGCAAGATTTGGGTTATCCTCCACTTGCGCTGGTTACGCAGAATCTATTATCTTTTAACAGAAGAACCAGTCAACCTTTAGGGACCCTTCCTCAGTTTCCTATAACTTTGGGAGGGAAAACTGTCTTTATTGACGTCATGGTAGTCCAATACCCCTTGGATTTGTCTTTACTCCTTGGACGAGATTATTTCTATGCCATGAAAGCTATTGTGTCTACTCTTTTTCGTGTGATATCTTTCCCTCACGATGGACGAGTTGTGACTGTTGATCAACTTTAATTCATTGACCCTGACTGGATTGCCTCCCTAAATGGTTCTTATATGCATACGGTATCTCCCTCGCCGCAGGTCAATTATGTGGCGTTGTCGCCCATGGCTTCAACTTCTAATGACTTAGATCCAATAGTTGACATGGTGATCTCTTCGCTAGGGTTGTTAGAGCCTGATCTCTTTACTCCTATCGCAACCCTCGGCATGGTGTCCTTCCAGAGTGTGTTTCTTCCTTCCAGTGAAGACCTCTTGGAAGCCATGACCGAGTTTGTCCCTTGACATGGTGTCATTCCAGAGCATTGTCCTCTTGGAATCCATGATCAAGAAGAGAGGTCTGAGGATAATTTTTGCGTCTTTGAGGCAACCTCGTTAAAAAATGAAATAGAGGTTTTTGAGCATGATTTTCTGATTTCAAGCTCGTTAAAAAATGAAACCACTTGAGGATAGTTTTTGCGTCTCTATAGTAACCTCGTTAAAAAATGAAACAGAGGTTATGAGCATAGTTCTTGTTTCTATGTCAAGCTCGTTGAAAAAATGAAATAGTGTTCCCCCTCTCTGTTTGAGTCAAGTCCTTCGTCTAGTATTTGAAGCTTCCTTTCCTCCGCCTTTGTCATTGAATGAAACGAAGCTTGGGGGGATCTCTACTTCCAGCCTCTGGAATTCATGTTGAAGTAGAGCCGCTAGTTTGCTAAGATGGGGGCTAAGTACCAACCATCCATGTGTTATGTGTTGGGAAGTCCAAGCATAGTTTTCTATGGTTCAAGCTTGTGTAAAAATGAAACCACCTACCTAAAGCATAGTTTCCTCTGGTTCAAGCTTGTGTAAAAATGAAACCAGGTCCAAGGATAGTTTTGTTTAGGTTTTAAGCTTGTGTAAAAAATTAAAATCTATTCCAAGCATAGTTTTGTTTTGTTTTAAAGCTTGCGTAAAAATGAAAACAATCCCGAGCTTAGTCTTTGTTCTTTCTCATGCTCGTAAATACATGAGAATAAGTTACTGAGCTTAGTCTTTGTTCTTTCTCATGCTCGTAAATACATGAGAATAAGTTACCGAGCTTAGTCTTTGTTCTTTCTCGTGCTCGTAAGTCAATGAGAATGCAACCGAGTATACTTTTATCACTTTTTCGAACTCGTAAAGGTTATACGAAAAAGGAACACCCTGGAGTCCTCTTTAAGCTCTTTTCAAACTCTCTAAACATGAAAAGATTGCCAAGCGACCTTGTTCTTTTCACGCTCGTTAAAGTATTTAAAGAAAACGTTTGTTGAGAGATAGTTTATCTCTTTTTCGGTCTCATCAGACTACTTTACGAAAAAGGAACTGAGAGAGTTCTCTTTTAAGTGTTTTTCCACTCTATAATCATGAAAAACCTTTGAGTTTTCTATCTTTGGACTCGTTAAACAAACATCGAAAGGCCCACATAGGACCGAACCACTACTTCCTAGGGTTCGTTAAACATACTTCGAGGGACTCATCCGAAGGATGAGCTTACATTTACAAGCATATGTTATACTCCTCAAGCTTGCGTAAAAATAAAGAAGTACTCGTCATAAATGGTGGGGAGAAAATTGGGAAAGAAATGTATCTAAACCTGTATTCTGTGGAAGAGTCACTTTTGAACATGACACCCTTTCACTCGCTTTGTGTCTAGGTTGGAAAATCCACTTGTCTCTTGATCATACTCCTTTATAAGATTAAAAAATAGTCTGTGATCCCTGTTGTTGAGTCATTGTTTCCAAGACGGTTGTCGTGTCATTAATATGTTCAAAGAAATGTCCAACCCGAAAAGCCTTATATTGCGTTGGCCATTTTTGCAGTCCTTAAGCCTTCTATTGTGTTTGCCATCCCTGAGTCAGTCCTGAATTACTTGTTACTCTGATCTACATAAAATCTTGTTACTTGTTTCATGTCATTGATGGGGGATACATTAAGGCCTTCCTGTGACGAGTCTTTTCCTGTCGACTTCAACTCATTATCCAGGAATTAGAATTAGAAACTAATTGATACCTTAGAACTTGCATGCCTCAATGGCAGGTTTCCTCGCTTTCGACAATGGGTTTTCATTATCGACCCTTGATCGAGAGATTTCGTTGAGTGTTCGACCACAGCTCATTGATTCACATTCGTTGGATTGTACCAGAGTACCTTCAGAGTCATTGACATTAATGGTGATTTTCCTTGCACTTGTTAACGGTATACACTAATGACCGGTAATCAAGTGGTTTCTACCATGTTCGACTTCATCACATGTATTCACATGGTTAGATTCGTACTATAGAGTGGTGGAGATGAAGACCCTGGATATTTTCTGACAGATCCACGTTGCGTTGGAGTATATTCAGTTTGTACTATTGCATAGATCCACATTGTATATCTGGTGGCTATGCTCAAATTTGAGTCTTTAACACATAGATCCACAATGTATTTTTGGTGTCTATGTTCATATTTGAGTCATACTGGCATGGATCCACAGTGTATGTTTGGTAGCCATGACCTGTCTTACTTGACATGGATCTTCACATGTTGGCATTTATGCTTTGAGTCATTTGTATTCTGAGTATGGGAATTCCTACCTCAGTGATGATATATTATTGTACTCTATCCTTGTTTGTTGGCAGGTTTCTGACCAACTGTTTCTTGTTCCCTACACACACTCGACAAAGTATTTCAGCTATCACTCTGTTCTAACTTTATACTTTGGGGGGATCTCTGTTACACATTATTTTCATCATTCCTATGACCGTTAATGATGTAAACCTATATGTTTCCTTCAGAGGGGTCAGTGGCCTGAGTTCCTAAAGAGAGAAGGGAGAAGAACTTTTCCTGAGAAAAGAAGTTGCATTTTCCCTTGTAAAAACCCTGTAAAAAAGGAAGTTCGCAGGTTGCTATATAGGAAGGGTGCGAGAATGTATGATTCTCGCAGGTTGCAGCATAGCTAGGGTGCGAGATGTTCATAGGTTTCTCTATAGGCAGGGTGCGAGAATGCCTACACGTGGGAAAAACAAGTGTTTTCTCGAATCTTCTAGAAGGAGAAACTTCTATGGTGAGGTGGCATCCGAATGGTTTGGATCTTACTCGCTTTCATGATTTAGTGGGATCATCCTAACCTCCTCACCTTATTCTCTTCAACTTATAAAAGGAGAGAAGTTCTCATGGAGAAAGTTAGCTTTGGTGAGCTTTGGTTAGCTTTTGAGCTTTTGGGATTAGCTTGTCTAGATGAGCCACTTTGTCGAGATAGATTGTGAATATTATCATATCTGTGCTCTCAGTATTCTTGGAGTGGAAGTGTGTGGGGAACAAAGGACAGTTGGAAGGGGACTTACGACATCAAGGCCATGGTTGTAATCTCTCTTTCACATTTAATATGATACAGTGATATGATTCTTTCCTATAAAGCTTGTTGTGTTTTATTGTATGATTCCTTGATCACATACATAGGTTTATATTGAGTTTATGCTATT
>ML777636.1:57629-101344 GCA_009831015.1 Picea engelmannii
TAGGATGGCGATGGTGAAAGGAAGCGACATTTAAACAGTATGTCACTCATCCCTCTTTAGTTAGTAAATTCAATATTTAAAACTTAAGGAAAGCATCATGTTCTGGTGTGTTTTGTTCTAGATCTAGGTGGATCTAGGGAGATCAGTTAGTGTCTTCACCTACTGATTTTTTCGATAACACGGATGTGTCCAATAGAGGTGGAAAGTAGGGCCGAAGGTGGTCCACATTGAACACTAGGTGAAGACCAAGGAATGGTGGAATATTGAGCTCAAAGGAATTGTCCCCTACAACCTTGGTGATGGTGTATGGCTCATATCGGAGCAGGTTAATCTTGCGGTAGGGTCCAACGAGGCACTCCTTTTGCAAATGTAGCCACACTTTGTCACCCACCTGGAAGTTGTGTGGCACCCGATGTTGATCATGCCGTTGCTTGTACTTATCATTGGCTCTATCTAAGGTGTCATGAACATGTTGGAAGATGTGTTGAATGTGCTCAATGATGTTGTTTCCCTTGTCAGCCTTAGACTGGACATGGGTTGAATCTACCTGAGTAGCCGCAAATGGCATGGCTACGTTAATGGGACATAGTGGATGGAATCCCAAGCCCACCTAAAAGGGGTTTTGGTTGGTTGATATATGGAGAGTCTAGTTCTAGTTGTGTTGTACATAGGGGAGGCTCTCATCCCATGTGTGTGTATGCTTTAAGTTGCACATGTGTAGAATGTGTACGATCATTCGTTTGACGACCTTTGTCTGGCCATCATTTTGTGGATGGAAAGTTGTGGACTTGGTGATCTTGGTGTTCAGCATCGACTAGAGGCTGGACCAAAATGTAATAAGGAACATGATGTTCTGATCTGAGATGAAAGACTGTGGGATCCCAAAGTGTACCCACACTCGTTCAAAGAAGAGTTTAGAAGTGGCTTCTGTTGTGATATTTGTTGGCCCTTGACCAAGTTTTGGAATAATCTTGGTCATGATTGACCATTTTTGGGACTTCGACAGCCTGTCGAAGATGGAGCGCCAAACGAAGCAGAGATCACAGGATCTCGGCCCACTTTTGGGCCCATTTTAGGTTTTGGGAATATGTAATGGGAAAGGGATGTTGGCCTGTGGGTTCACCCACACATAGGACCGCTTTTGTAAATGTATAAATAGACATCTAGGCATCTAGTAGAGTATTGTATCTATGTGATATAGGCTACGTGCCAAGGGGGATCTGTGTGATCAAGGTGTTGTGCATTTTATAAGCTTGCAGAGCTTAGTGCAAGTCCCTGTGTGGAGATATAGAAGGGTTTGTGTTGTAAGGAAAGGAAGAAGGATCTAGCAAGCTGCGTAGATCTTTTGTCCTATGCGCAGTAGGTTTTGGTGGCTCCATGCTTGTAATCGATTGAAGACACTAATAAAGAAGAAGAGTTGGTGGACATAGCCCCAGAGTGGGCCTGAACCACGTAAATATGTGTTATGATTTGTGCTTTGACTTGATGTGTTTATCCCTTCTTTTGTAAAGTTCTTTGACTTCATCAATATTCAACCCTTTTGCTTTGTGCTTCATTAGATGTGTATGAATAGTAGATCTGCTATTTATGAATATTCTTAGTGATGATCTACTGGATCTGATCTATTTTATTGTTGCTAAGTACTAAGATACCTTAGATCTAAGTGAATGTTGCAATGCACTTTGTTATCTGTGAAGTATAATAAAGGTTGAATATTGATGAATTATCAATGCTAAGTTCTTTGTAAGAGATATAATCACAGACCTATGTCCCAGCTAAGGTTGCAGACACCTAATTCTCGCAACCACCCCTGCTTCTACCTTGGGTGAGACTTCATCTACTTTGCAGGTGTTGTTGAAAGGGTCGGTAGTTAGGGTTTTGTTGGTGTGATGTTGTAGCGTTGAACCCCGAGTCTGCCTCTGTCCCAACAAATGGTTCTGTTGTCAGGACTTGAAACTATGATTGTTGGGAACTGAGGAAGATGAATCTTTGTGCAAAGATTCATCCTAAAACTATGGAAGCTCTGTGTGTGGATCTGTGCCCTAGTGCGCAATATTCCACTTGATCTGAAAATATATGTGTTAAATAAAGAAGACCAGATCTGAAGAAAAGAAGCAAGATCTGAAGGCTTTGTGCTCTAAGAAAAGTAAAAGTGGAATTTTTTGAAGAAAAGAGGTCAGATCTGTATAAAAGAGGTAAGATATGTAAGCTCGGTGCTCTAATAAAGGTAAGAATAGTTAAAAAAAAAATAGATCTGAAAGTTTTGTACTGTGTAGAAGTAAGATAAGTGGAAATTTTTGTTTCTAAAAACATGAATCTAGGTGTGTTTTATAGATTCTGTCCTATCTTGAAAACTAGGGCTCTGATAGATGAAAGAAAGTTTGATATGAATAAATCTGATAAGCATAATGATAGATATGTTATACCTATGCATAGAAAGAATGTTTGGACTAAAAAATGGATGCAGGATCCTAGAAAGAATTTTTTGCAGGCTAGCTACCATGATCTTGGTGCGCAGTACAGAAGAAGTTGGGGAACATTTAAACGAAAAAGAGGGTTAAACCTCTGTTACAGTTGTAGAAGACCGGGACATCTTGCTAAGGGATTCCCTGGTGGAAGATCTAGTTGCCTATGTTGCAAAGCTTTGGACCATGAAGTGTCGGATTGCCCTAGAATGATTGCTAAGCTTGAAAGAATGAATCTGAATGAAGAAAACCCCAAGGCAGATATAGAAATTGTAGAACCCCATAAGGAATCAGAGAAAGTATTGCTACATATGAAAGACACCTTGAATGATCACCGACATGTTAGGCTATCAGAGATCTTTAAAGAAAAAGAATGTATCGAGGTAAGAATAGGAGACTTCGACATTGGATGTGTTCTTGATGAAGAAACAAAAGTCAACATTATGCCAGAGAGAACTTGGGAATCTATAGGAAGGCCTATTATGATCCCTTTATTAAGAGGAATGGGGCTATTCAGAGGAAAACTGGTAACCCTATGTGGAAAGCTGACTCAGATATCTATGAATGCCAATGGAAATTCGACTGAAGAATATTTTGAGATTATTAAATTTATTGAGGACAACGCCATGTTTACCATGTTTCTAGGAAATCCCTGGGTTGATAATGATCAAGCTAAATGAAAGGAAGAAGAATAAGTTTTGGAACAATGGAAACAAAAGTTAAAATATTCCATGACTAGAAGGATCGCGCAGTATATTGAAGAACAGGAAAACAGATCAAAGTTATTTGACACTAGAAGCCCAGATGTCAAATATGCAAGAGCATTAGAGGACTCACAGAAGATTGAAGTATATGTCTTAGATATAGAAGAAGTATTACCCCTGAGTCTTAGGAGAGAATCTCAGGAGCGTGAAGTGACTATGTCTAAGGAAAATAAGAATCAGAATGGGAAGAGAATCACCGATATGAAGCTCACTGGAAAGAAGGCTAGTAAGCTAAGTAAAAAGAGAGCTAAGATCGATAGGCTACAAATTATTCCAGAGGGAGCCTCACAGAAGGAAAACTTGCAGAATTTGAACTTCGCTGAGATATCAAACCAGCGACATAGGCCACTTCGTCGAGGCGAAGCAATATAGCCATTGGAAGCTTATATAAGCGTTAGACTGCCACTCCGAACAGGCCGGAAAGCATTGATGGTTCGCCACTAGACCGTTAGACTGCGCCATAATGGACAGCAAATGAGTTAATGATGCCTCATACACGTTGCAAGCAAACCATTGCTAAGTTTCTTATTTAGTCCGTCACACCACGCACCAGGAATACTTTTTCTAACTGAGAATTTGAGCCCAAAGCTTGAGATTATTTTTCACTGTGATCATCACCTTGTTCCCATGCCCTTCATTGTAGTCTCTGAATTCAGTTCACACCCAGTCTAATTGACCCCGAGCCTGTATGTCAGACAAGATTAGTGCTATAGAGAAAATAGTCGAAGAAGTTTTTTATTGACTTAATGACTGAGAGATTCATGTCGGAGCGAGGGTTATCTAAAGAAATCCAAGCATTGTCGACAAGAGGACTGTAGGCCTCTCCTTCCACTGCTCGCGTCGATCCATCCCAGCGGACCGATGAGAAACGGACAAATCACAAAGACGACATCATGAACGCCAAGCTTATTCTGCGCATTCTACCAGCTTACCTACCACCTCTGAGCAGCGCCATCAATCATGACAGTGTACGTCCAGACTTCGAGTATACTTTGATCATTGTGTACCTTCCGAAAGGGGTGTGCATAGTTCATGTTGAATAGGATAAGCTCTCAGCACTAAAATTTAGTGACTTCAACCTTGGAGATCATAAAGTTTACAGCATGTTAGCCTTGCATAAGTACTTAAACAGGACCAAAAGCAAGAATTCCAAGATTATCCGACAGTCATGGACCCAGAACCTTGCGCAGTCCACACTGCTCATTGTAATGAAGATCCTGCACTTCTGTAGACCCCAAGAAGTCAACGCATGCGTCAAGTTGTTGTTGTCATACTACCACAGAGGATACTTATGGTTGAACCACCGCATCATTGTGGATCTGACCTTGATCAATCAGATCACAGGGCTTAGTATGCAAGGCCCTGACCCACATGAGTTTTACCCTAGAAATACCTCAGACTGAGCATTAGTGTAGAGGATTAAAGAAAATTATGGTGACGTCGAGAAGGGCACGCGAGGATACAAGGTAGCCTCTATCCAGAGTGGTGTGGTGCGCCTTTCCTGTCAGCTGATCATGGGAAAGATAGTTCGCAAGAACAAACCAACCCAAGTGACTAGATTCGTAGTTGGCCTCGCAAGAAAGTGCGTGGAGGGACTATAGATGAACTGGGCATAGTACCTTGTAAACCAACTAGAGCTTGATTGCAGAGAAGTGCAAGACCAAGGGTATGAGTTCCACTTTAGCTGGCTTCTCATACTGATAACTTTCATCGCCTGGGAGCTACTAGAAGGTGCCACTTTCCCAGATATATAACCCTTCAAACCACTGGCCGTGAAGTTTTGTATGCTATGGTACTCCAACGACATGAACAAGTAGTGGCAGTCCAATGTCGTCTTCCATGCCTATTACAACCATTTGAAGATCACAATTCAATCTACACTGTGCATCACCCCAAACACACTTCACAATTTTAGACCCTTGATGAAATTCAACACGGATCGTCGCTTCACCTATATTACAATGCACGTTGATGAGCATAAACAGCAGCTCCAGTCATATTACAAGTTGACAGAAGAAAACTTGGAGGAGATTACCAAGGAATGGTCGGAAGACCTCCTTGTTCCAGTGGACCCTGCAGAGATGTCTGATGTGGATAGCCCTAAAACTATGTCGGACACACTTGGACCAAGAAAGACAAATAAAGATGACAAAATGCAAGATGTCCATAGCACATCAGCGAAGACTTTGATCTCACCTGAGCAAGGAGACGATGGTGGAGAGCTAGGTGGCACAGAAGTCGAGCAAAACAAAGGTGAAGTTACTCCACCTAGAGAGGAGGAGGATCCATCCAATAAAAGGAAGGTTACCCCACCAAAGCCTTCGTTCTGGAAGAAATTTAAAGCCACCAGGACTACGTTTAAGACTACCCTCACCCTAGATGACTTCAAATTCTTAGTCACTACGCTGAATGACGCTTCACTGGAGATCAAAGAAAGGAAAGAAGTGAAGGAAGAGGAGGTATTCAAATGAATCAAGGGTGGACTTCAAGAATTTCAATAGGCACTACAACCCAGTCGTACAGTTTCTACTACGCCCTTGACAATTGGAACAAAAGAACCAAGAGATGATCCAACCCAATTGCACCATATCGTCGATAAAGATGAAGCTCGCCTTTGATGATCTCAGGAAGAGACAGCGCAAGCTACCCAGGATTTGGCACAAGCACAAGAAGATCTACTAGAACAACGCAGTAATGCAGAATGAGAAAAACTATCCCTACAAACAAAGTGGGAGGAAGAGAAAGCAAAGCTACAACAAAGCTATAACAGAGCAAGGAGAAGTTGCTCACAAAGAAACTCAAGATAAAGGAACTGGTCAACAAAGAACTTCTCTCTGTGACAGTCATCAAAGTCCAGATAGAAGAATGGGTTCCACAGCAGGTGGCACAACTGGAAGGAGTGATCTAGCAACTTCAATAGTGCATCGCAGATCTGGAACTTCGTACTATGCTCGAGACCCCTCAAGATATATGAGACCTAAGAGAGGAAATTTCCCACAGTGAAGTTGGCATATTGAAAGCCCTTGAATTGGAATGAAAGCAGTTGACTTCCAAGAGTGCTCAGACATATGAGACCCTCACGAAGAATCCAGAGTTGCAGGCATTGGAGTCACAACTCTAAGAAGCAAAGCAGCATGCAGATATGTTACAAGCACAGTTGAAGGACTTATCACTAGTCAAAAGAATGAAGAGGTTTCCAGAGCAATGCACAACCCAGAAACAGATCCACACAATTCAGAGTAAAGTGGTGGAAGTCTCTCAATGAATTCAACCAGTGCAAGATAAGGCATGTCAACTATTCACTGAAGTTGAAAACCAAGGAGTAGAACTTGAACAGGTTGTGAGTGTAGCAGAACAACGCCTAGAAGGACCAATCAATGACGCCCTCATCCATAAGTTCACTAAGCAAGAGGTAGTAGCACTACAACAGGTCGAAGTAGCTTGAGCCAAGCTCAAGGCGTTCAAAGTAGAATTTCTCAGACCAGAATGACTCGAGACGAGTCACAGGTGAGTGTTGGGGGCTTGTTGGCCCTTGTCCAAGTTTTGGAATAATCTTGGTCATGATTGACTATTTTTGGGACTTCAACAGCATGTTGAATATGGAGCGCTAGATGAAGCAGAGATCACGGGATCTCGGCCCACTTTTGGGTTTTGGGAATATGTAATGGGAAAGGGATGTCGGCCTGTGGGTTCACCCACGCTTAGGACCACTTTTGTAAATGTATAAATAGACATCTAGGCATCTAGTAGAGTATTGTATCTTTGTGATATAGGCTACGTGCCAAGTGGGATCTATGTGATCAAGGTGTTGTGCATTCTATAGGATTGAAGAGCTTAGTGCAAGTCCCTGTGTGGAGATATAGAAGGGTTTTTGTTGTAAGGCAAGGAAGAAGGATCTAGCGAGCTGTGCAGATCTCCTGTCATATGCGTAGTAGGCTTTGGTGTCTCCGTGCTTGTAACTGATTGAAGACGCTAATAAAGAAGAAGATTTGTTGGATGTAGCCCCAGAGTGGGGGTGAACCACATAAATCGGTGTGTTATGCTTTGTGCTTTGACTTGATGTGTTTATCCCTGCTTTTGTAAAGTGCTTTGATATATTTAGATGGATATACTTATGCTTTGTGCTTCATTAGATGTGTATGAATAGTAGATCCGATATGTATGAAGATGCTTAGTGTTGATATACTGGATCTGATCTATTTTATTGTTGCTAAGTACTAAGATACCTTAGATCTAAGTGAATGTTGTGATGCTTTGTGTTATCTGCGAAGTATAATAGGGATCGAATATCGATGAATGCTCAATACTAAGTGCTTTGTAAGTGATATAATCACATACTTGTGTCCCAGCTAAGGTTGCAGACACCTGAGTCTCACAACCACTCCTGCTTCTACCTCAGGTGAGACTTCATCTGCTTCACAGGTGTTCCCAAAAGGGCCTGTATTTAGGGTTTTTTTGGTGCGTTGTTGTAGCATTGAACCCCGGGTCTACCCCTGTGCCAACAATATTCTTCTTGTAGACCATCATAATGGACATCTTCGAGAATCTGTCGACGACCACAAAAGCATAGTCATTGCCATGCTTAATAGAAGGAAGGCCCGACATGTAATCCATGGAGATGGATTCCCAAGGTCGACTAGAGGTAGGAAGCATAGTATAGAGGCCTTGCTTCTTGATGGTTGGTTTGGAAATGGCACAAGCAATGTAGGACTTGATATACTTCCTGACATCCTATCGAACGTTCGGCCAATAGAAATACTTTTGTAGTACTGCTACAGTTTTCTCGACCCTTAAAATGCCTAGAGACCTCACCCAATGAAATACAGAAATACACATAAACGTAGAGATGTAGTGTTGGTATAGGGGCAGACCCAGGGTTCAATGCTACAACAACGCAGAAACAAAACCCTAACTATCGGCCCTTTCGGCAACACCTACGAAGCATATGAAGTCTCACCCGAGGTATAGGCAGGGGTGGTTGCAGGACTTTGATGTCTGCAACCTTAGATGGGACACAGATCTGTTATTGTAACACTTTAGCAAAGCACTTAGTAGTTACAGTTCATCAATATTCACCTTTAGCTTACAACGCAGATAAACCCTAATAACATAATGGTGCAGTATTCACACAAATCCAATATAATCAAGCACTAAGTATATAAACATAGGTCATATCTAGCATCCATTCTCATTATTTAGCACTAAGCTATCATATCAAATTCATCTAACATACATCAATGCACTAAGAATTTAATCACATAAACAAGAGAACACCCAAAATGCATAAAGAAACCACAACACATGGTATACATGGTTCACCCCCTCCCTGGGGCTATGTCCACCAATTATTCTTCTCTTTATTGTCTTATGTCAATATTCTACATGCACAGAGCCTTGAGATCATAATGCGCAGAGGATAGGAGATCTACACACACTCTGATAGATCCTCCTTCCCTGAGTTACAACACAAAGCCTCTTCACAGTCTCTTACAATCACTTGCACTTAGCTCTGCAAGTTCTCAACATAGCATGCACAAAGCACTTACAAGTTTCACTTAGCATAGTGTCTATCCTCTCTTCGATCACATAGATCGAACTAATTCCTACATCGCCTAGATTTCTATTTATACATTACAAAAAGGGCCTAAACATGGGTAAACCCATGGGTCGACATCCCCATACCCATTACATAAGCCCAAAACCCAAAAATCCCTAAAAATTGGCCAAGATCCCACGATCTTCGCTTCGACTTGCGCTCTTCCTTTGATAGCCTATTGAAGTCCCAAAAGTAGGTCAAACATGACCAAGGATCCTCAAGACTTGCTCAAGGGAAAATATCCCCCCAACACTCACCTGTGACTCGTCCCAAGTCACTCTGGTCTGGGTAGCTCTGCTTCGAAATCCTCGAGCTTGGCTCAAGTGGCATTGACCTATTGTTGTGACACAACCTCCTATTCGATGAACTCTTGGATTACTACTTCATTGACAGTTGTTGGCACAGGGGCAGAACCAGGGTTCAACACTACAACAAAACACCAACAAAACCCTAACTATCGGCCCTTTCGGCAACACCTACAAAGAAGATGAAGTCTCACCCTAGGTAGAGGCAGGGGTGGTTGAAGGACTCAGATGTTTGCAACCTTAGTTGGGACACAGGTCTGTGATTCTAATACTTAGCAGAGCACTCATCAGTTAACATTCATCAATATCCAGTCTCAGTTACAGCATAATTAAACCCTAAAGTATTCAACCAGATCTAGCCTCTAGCAGCACTTAGCACGACGAAACAGATCAAATCTAGCATATTCAAGTACTAAGCACATGTATATAAGTTAGATATAACATCCATCCATAATATTAAGCACTAAGCATCAACATATCATTCATCTATATTACAGCACTAAGCACATTAACATATAAACACATCAACACATCGCACAAAGCATAGAAACACAGCATGTATGTGGTTCACACCCACCCTAGGGCTATGTCCACCAACTCTTCTCTTATTTATTATCTTCGCTCAATGCACAGAGCCACAAGACCCACTCCTCATAGGATAGGAGATATGTGTGCACCTTGCTAGATCCTCCTTCCCCGAGTTAGGTCACAGCACAAAGCCTTATGTAGTCTGTTACAACCACTTGCACTTAGCTCCGTAGGTCTCGCACAGTATGCACAAAGCACTTACAACTCTTGATCACATAGATCCAACTCTAGCACTTAGCACAACTTGCAATTGCCTCCTCTTACATTGCTTAGCCTTCTATTTATACATTACAAAATAGGCCTAAGAATGGGTAAACCCATGGGCCGACATACCCATACCCGTTACATAATCCCAAATCCCAAAAAGGGCCCTAAAAGGGGCCAATATCCCGCAATATCCACTTCATCTTGTGCTCCGCCTTCGACAGCCTATCAAAGTCCCAAAATAGGTCAAACATGACCAAGAATCCTCAAAACTTGGTCAAGGGCCAACAACATGTCCCTCTAAGCGTTGTTCAATTGCAGTGACGACTTGCTCCAGTTCTACTCCTCAACCTTCAATCTCTGCGAATAGTTGGCAAGACTCATCCTGTACTGGTTGGAGCCTCTGAGTCACTTCCATAATTTTCTTTGAATGGTGTGGACCTACTATTGAGTAGTGTTTTGTTCTTGGGATTGCTTCATCCTCTCAATGACTGACAGGGGATTCAACTGCACCTATATCATTTCTGCTTGTTGCTTTGCTTCCTGGAGCTATGACTCCAGTGCCTTTAATTCAAAATCATCAATGAGTCGCTCATAATTCTGGGCACTGCGATCATTTATTTCTTTACATTACATGGAGAGGGCCTTGATTCTTTCAACTGCACTTCGAGCAGTTGCTTCTCTTTGATCTCATACATCTGGTGGAGTGTTGGGCATTGTTCGTAGCTCTAATTCTGCTATTCTTTGTTGTAGTTGTTGGATAGCTTCCGCGAGCTGTGCTACTTAATGCTCCACTCAGTCTTCTACCTTTGGCTCTAATCTCGTCACAAAGAGAAGTTCTTTTTCGACTGCTTCTTTGACTCCAAGTTGTTATTTGAGCAATAGTTATTTTTCTTGCTTGGCCTATGCCTTCTCTTCTTCAATCTTCACTTGAAGGTCCTCCTTCTCCTTATGTGAAACCCAACATTGCTCTACCATTTATTCCTCTTCTTGTTTCAGGGCTGTTGTGGCCTGCTATTTATTATCTTGCGCTCGATGAAGGTGAGCTTTGGTCACATCAGGAAGTATGCGGAGTTGGGCAGGCTCATCTCCCAACTCTAGTTCTTCTAATGGCGAGGGCACAGTGGATACTGTGTGGATGGATTGAAGGGATTGTTGTACCCCTCTGAGTTTAAACCTTGATTCTATCATAGATATCCTCCTGCTTCACTTCATGTTTCTGCAAGATGTCATGTGAGGCATTTGCTACATCTGCAATGATCAAGTTAAAGTCATCTACAATGAGCACGGTCTGCATCTTAGTCAAGGTGGCTCTTGATTTCTTTCAGGAAGTGGGTTTCATGGGGGAAACCTTCATTTTCTTCAAGGGATCTGCCTCATCAACATGATCCTTAGGCGGTGTTACTTCGCCTTGCTTCTGGTGATCTTCTCTACCATTTGTCTCTTCTACTTCGTCATCACCCCCTCAACTAGGTGATACTGAAGCAGTTTCTTCTGATGCACTGCTCAAGTCTTAGAATTCTTCAGTCTTCTTTCTTCTGTTGGTTCCAGGTGTTTTGTGTCCTTTGTGAGCAGCCTCCAAGTTTTCAAGTTTGAGATCAGACATCTTTGCAGGGTCAGCGGGGATGAGGAGCTCTGTAGACCAATCCTTGGTTATTTCTTTGAGGTCCTCCTCTGTGATATTATAATAAGTTTGAAGCTTCTCTTTATGTTCATCTATGCATGCAATGATATAGATGAAGTGTTAATCTGCGTGGAACTTCATGAGAGGTATGAACCAGTACAGGGTGTTTGGCGTCATGTGAGGGACAACTTTGATAGCCTTCTTTAGTTGGAGATAGTATGTTTGGAAGACCATGTTCGACTGCCATTGTTTTCCCATATCGCTCAAGTACCAGAGCGTGGTGAAATTCGCAGTGAGCATCTCGAAGGACTTGATGTCCAAGAAGTTCGCACCTTCCGACATCTCCCAAGTAGTAAATGTGATGAGGATTAGGAGCCAACTAAAGTGGAACTCATAGCCCTGATATTGAACTTCACGACAGTCTAATTCCAGTTGGTTGAACAAGTACTTCGCTCAGTTCATTTGGAGTCCTTCTATGCATTTCCTGGCAAGGTCAACAACGAATCCTGTGACCTATGTAGGTTTTTTCTTTCTTACGAGCTTTCCTGCGATCAGCTGGCAGGCCAGGTGCACTACACCATTCTAGATGGAAGCTACCCTGTAGCCTCGCTTCCCCTTTTCTACATCACCATATGTGTCTTTGATCTTCTGTGCCAATGCATGATCTGTAGCCTTTCCTGGATAGAAGTCCTGTGGGTTAGGTCCCTGCATGCTCAATCCAGTTATCCTATGGATCAGCGTCAAATCGACTGTGATGCATTGGTCTAGCCATAGGTAGCCTCAATGGTAACATGAGAGTAGGAGCTTAACACACGTGTTAACCTCCTAGTGCCTTCCAAAGTGTGGAATCTTCGTTACATTCAAGAGGGTGGACTGCGCGAGGTTCATAGTCTACGGCTGGGGGATTATTTTTGAGTTCTTCCCCTTCGTCCTGGTCAAGTATTTGTAAGGAACGAGCATACTATGGTTCTTGCTATCTCTTAGGTTGAAGTCACTGAACTTCAACGTCGCGATCTTATCCTACTACTTTGCAACTACATGTATCCCCTTCGGGAGGTACGCAGTAACCATGGTGTAATCAAAGTCCCTCGGGACACTGTCACAACTCACCGCATTGGCCAAAGGCAGGATGTAGTTTGGTAAGATGGTCGGGATTAACTTCGTGTTGGATAGGTCATCTTTGTGATTGGTTCTCTTCTCTATTGTTGGTCGGGATGGTCCGGATTTGTGAGCAGTGGACAGAGAGGCTTGCACTCCTCTCGTCAATGATGCTTGAATACCTGTAGACATTACTTTCTCAGCCATGAGATCGATGAGAGATTATTCGATGGATTTCTCTGCGGAACTGAGCTCATCCAACATGCATGCTTATATCAGATGACTCAGGTGGATGAATGAGTGTGCAATGCAATGGAATAGGTGTCGATCTCAATAAACACATCATGGTAGCAATGAGTTGTCTTGGATACAATTTGCAAAAGTGTTCTCGGAGAAATAGTCGATGGAATAAGTAGACACGATGTAACAGATATTTCCAACGGATGAGAGGTCTTCATCAATGTGGTTCTATCTGTTGCAGTGTGGTCCCAACAGTCTGATGGTGATTCTTTGGCTCATTACTGTTGTTCTAACCGTTCGGGTCATCGGGCTAATGGTTATAATGCTTCCAACATCTATATCGCTTTGCCATGGCGAAGTTCCATGTTGTGTTGTTCTGATATCCTGACGAAGTTCCAGTCTTGCAAACCTTCCCTCTGCGAAGTCCCCTCTGGGACCTTCTGTAACTTTTCTATATTTTCTCTCTTCTTACTGAGTTTTCTAGCCTTCTTCCCAGTGATCTTCGTCTCGATATTCCTCTTTCCATTCTAATTCTTATCTCCTTTTGGCATAGTAACTTTGTGTTGTTGTGATTCTTTCGTAGGGTCAGAGAGTAATACGTATTCTCTCTCCGGGGTAGGTACTTCAGTCTTTTGTGAGTCTTCTTGTGTTCTTTTAACTTCGATATCCAATTTTCTTGCTCTAAGTAGCATTGATATATTCTCATGTTATTCAATCAAGTGTGTTATCCTCCTAGTCATGAATTCTTTTAGTTCTTTCTTCTTCAGCTCTAAGACTTCCTCTTCTTTTCTTAAGGCCTAATCCTTTTCAATCCAAGGTTTTCCTAGTAATATAGCAAATGGGGCATTGTTCTCAATAAATTTAACAATCTCAAAATCTTCCTCTGTCGAAGTTCCATGAGCACTCATAGATATTTGGGTGAGTCTTCCACATAGGGTTATCAACTTTCCTCTAAATAATCCTACTCCTCCCAATGATGGAATCATAGCAGTATTTCCTAAGGTTTACCAAGTTATTTCTATCATGATATTCACCCTTGTTTCTTCATCCAGAACAAAGTCAATGTCGAAGTCTCCTATTCTTTCTTCTATGCATTCTTTTTCTTTGAAGATATCTGATAAGTTGATATTTTTGTGATCATTTAGGGTTTCTTTCATTTGTATTAATACATTCTCTTATTATTTATGGGGCTCTTCCATGGTCTCAATTTCGTAACCTTCCTCGTGGTTTTCTTGTTTCATATTCATTCTGTCAAGCTTAGCAATCATTCTAGGGAAATCTAAAACTTCATGATCTGTAGCTTTACAGCAAAGACAACTAGGTATTCTACCAGGGCATTCCTTAGCAATATGTCTTGGTATTATACAACTATAAAAAAGGGTTAGTCTTCTTTTTATTTGAAAGGATCCCCAACCTTTCCTATACTACGCACTAGGATCATAGTAGCTAACCTGCAAAAAATTCTTTCTAGGATCCTGCATCCATTTGTTAGTCCAAACATTCTTTCTATGCATAGGAATAACATATCTTTCACTATTTTTGTCAGATCTACTCATGTCAAACCTTATTTCATCTAGTTGTGCCCTACTTTTCAAGCTAGGACAAAATTTATCAAACATACCTAGATCCATACTTTTGAAACAAAAATTTCCACTTTTCAATCAAAACTTTTCATTGTTCTTACCTTTATCGGAGCACAAAGCTTTCAGGTCTTACCTCTTTTCTTCAGATCTGAATTTTCTTCTTGGCACAGAGCTTCACAGGTCAAGTAGAATACTGCACACTAGGGAAATAGATCTATGCACGGATCTTTCTCTTTTCTTTAGTTCCCAGCAATCACAGTTCCAGTCTCGACAATGGAACCATKTGTTGGCACAGGGGAAGAACCAGGGTTCAACACTACAACAATGCACCAACAAAACCCTAACTATCGGCCATTTCAGCAACACCTRTGAAGYAGATGAAGTCTCATCTGAGGTAGAGGCATGGGTGGTTGCAGGACTCCGATGTCTGCAACCTTAGCTAGGACACATATCTGTGATTGTAACACTTTAAAAGAGAACTTAGCAGTTATTGTTCATCAATATTCACCTTTATCTTAYAGCGCAGATAAACCCTAATAACAAAACRGTGCAGTATTCACACAGATCCAATATAATCAAGCACTAAGCACATAAACATAGGTCAGATCTAGCATTCATTCRCATTATTCAGCACTAAYYTATCATATCAGATTCATCTAACATACATCAGTGCACTAAGMATTTATTCACATAAACAAGAGAAAACCAAAAACGTGCAAAGMAACCACAACACGGGATATGCATGGTTCAYCACCCCCTCCCTAGGGCTATGTCCACCAATTCTTCTTCTCTTTATTGTCTTCTGTCAAACTTCTACATGCACACAGCCTTGAGATATTACTCTGCAAAGGACAGGAGATATGCATACACTCTGCTAGATCCTCCTTCCTTGAGTTACAGCACAAAGCCTCTTCAGAGTCTCTTACAATCACTTGCACTTAGCTTTGCAAGTTCTCAACATAGCATGCACAAAGCACTTACAAGTTGTACTTAGCACAAGATCTAGCCTCTCTTTGATCACATAGATTGAACCACTTCCTACATCACATAGATTTCTATTTATACATTACAAAATGGGCCTAAACATGGGTAAACCCATGGGCCAACATCCCCACACCCATTACATAAGCCCAAAACACAAAAATCCCAAAAAAGGGGTCGAGATCTCGTGATCTTCGCTTCGACTTGCGCTCCTCCTTTGACAGCCTGTCGAAGTCCCAAAAGTAATTCAAACGTGACCAAGGATTCTTAAGACTTGGTCAAGGGCCAACATGCAGTGGAAATAAAACTTCATTTCATTAACAACAAATGACTGAAATATGCTTACAGACAGAATGGAAATAAAATAGCTAGGGCATTGATAGCTTATCTCTGAGAAGTTATGTGGAGGCTACTGGCCTCTGAAATCTGTGTTACAATGAGGCTCGAAAGCCTATATATTATTGAGAAACAATGGAAAACCCTAAACATCCAAAAACCTAACCCTAGGAGATGAAACACCAAAATATGGGCCCCGTCGGGGTAAATTGGTACATCAATTTCTCGGGGTCGTAACTTTAGCATACTATCTCCGTTTGACACACACGATACATTGTTAGAAATATCTATCCAAGGAATACACCGCTAATAGTGATTATTGGGTCTTAGACAATCTCATACTCGCCAGAAAAAACGTCGCTTAGGGCCTCAAAACGGCTCTGGAAGTTCAGGACCCCAAAAACTACTAAAAATAGTAAATTGTGTTGCAATTAAGGAAATTGAAAAACTGAAAGAAAAAATGTTGTGATTTGAAGTGGAATAGGCACGTGGACACAAATATCCACCTGTATCATTCCTCCCCCCTTAGGAAGCAATGGCCCCCATTGCATTGAGTTCCTCCATGAGATGAGGAAACTTCTGTTGAACTTGGTCCTTGGTGAGCCACTTGCCCTGGTGAAGGAGTTGGCCTGCTTTGACAACTCAATACAGTTGGATCCTCTGCTAGTAGGTGTTCTTGATCTATGTGTCCATAATCCGATCAGTTGTGGATTGTTCCATGCAATTTGGGTTTAATTATATTGGTGTGAGTTGTTCTACCATGTTGGATGTGTCCAATAGAGCTGGAAAGTAGGGCTGAAGATGGTCCACATTGAACACTGGGTGCAAACCAAGGAATGGTGGAATACTGAGCTCAAAGGAATTGTCCCCTATAGCCTTGGTGATGGTGTATGGCCCATATCAGAGCGGGTGAATCTTACGGTAGGGTCCAGCGAGGCGCTCCTTTTGCAAATGTAGCCACACTTTGTCGTCCACCTACAAGTTGTGGGGCACCCAATGTTGATCATGTCACTGCTTGTACTTAACATTGGCTCTATCTAAGATGGCATGAACCTATTGGTGGATGTGTTGAATGCACTCAATGAAGTTATTTGCCTTGTTAGCCTCAGACTGGACATGGGCTGAATCTTCCTGAGTACCCGCAAATGGCATGGCTATGTCAATGGGAAATATTGGTTGGAATCCCAAGCCCACCTGAAAGGGGTTGTGGTTGGTTGAGCTATGGAGATCCTGGTTGTAGATGTGTTGTACATAGGGGAGGATCTCATCCCATGTGTGTGGATGCTTTTACATGCACAGAATGTGTATGATCATTCGATTGACAACCTCTGTCTGGCCATCAGTTTGCAGATGGAAAGTTGTGGACTTGGTAAGCTTGGTGTCCAGCATCAACCAAAGGCTGGACCAAAATTTACTGAGGAACTTTTTGTCTCGATCTGATATGATAGAATGTGGGATCCCAAAGTGTACCCACACTTGTTCAAAGAAGATTTTAGCAGTGGCTTCTGCTGTGATATTCTTCTTGCAGGCCATCATAATGGACATCTTCGAGAATCTATTGACGACCACAAAAACACATTCATTTCCATGCTTAGTAGAAGGAAGGCCCAACATGTAATCCATGGATATGGATTCCCAAGCTCGACTAGGGGTAGGCAGCGAAGTATAGAGGCATTGCTTCTTGATGGTTGGTTTGTAAATTACAGAAGAAGTGCAGGACTTGATGTACTTCCTAACATCCTTTTGAAGGTTCAGAAAATAGAAATACTTTTGTAGTACTGCCACAGTTTTCTCGACCCTGAAATTCCAAATGACCCAACTATAGTGCGCCTCCCAAATCATCTTGGCACACTCTCTTGAAGGAACACAAAGGTGTCCCAGGTGACATAGCAGGGCATCCTGGAGTTGAAAATTAGGAACTTTCTTACCTCCAAGAGCATATTGTATGTGTGGCCAAATTTTGGATCACTTTTGTAAAGAAGCATCCAATCAGAAGTCTCATGCCCACAAGAGTTGAGCACCACCGTTAGCACCATGATAGGTGGTCGGTTGATGCAATCTGCAACATTATTGGTGCTTCCTTTCTTGTACTTAATGTTCAAATGAAACAGTTGTAGGTATGTGGACCACTTCTTATGGCGATCGTTCTACAAATTCCCTTGTGTCTGTATGAACTACAAGGGTCGGTGGTCTATGCGGATGACCATTTCCTTTCCCAAAATGTAATGCTTTCATTTTCGGCAAGCCTATACAATGGAATACATCTCTTTGTCGTAAGTGGGATATTTTTGGACTGTTTCGAAAAGTTTCTCACTGTGATATGCCACTGGTTTCCTCTGTTGAGTAAGGACTACCCCAATAGCAGAGTCGGAGTAATCTATCTCTATCTCAAATGGTTGTTGCAAGTCTGGTAATGTGAGCATTGGTGCAGAGTAGAGGCGATGCTTCAAATCTTAGAATGTCTTCTATTGAGATTCAGACCAAAATAATTTTTCTTTCTCTCCTCCCTTGGTGACTTGATTCAAGGGCCAAGTGATATGAGATAATCCCAACACGAACCTACGGTAGAAATTTGCAAGACCCAAAAAGCTGCAGAGATCTGTTTGGGTGGTTGGGGCTGGCCAATCCTGAATGACTTGGATCTTGGATGGATCCACATGAACCCCTCACTCATCAATAATGTATCCTAGATATTGAACCTAGACCATGCCAAAAGTGCACTTCTCCAAATTGGCACACAACTTGTGTTGTCGCAGTGTTTGGAGGACCTGTTGAATGTGGTGGAGGTGCTCTTCCCAAGTTTGGTTGAAGATCAGAATGTCATCCAAGTACACCATTACAAATGAGTTGGTGAATGGTTGCAATATGTCATCCATTAGCCTCATGAAGTTTGTAGGGGCATTCGTCAACCCGAAAGGCATGACTAGTTGTTTGAAAAGGCCCTCCTTGGATTTGAAGCCAGTCTTCCACTCACTTGTGTTGTGAGTGGAGCTCTTATGGAAATCACACCACTTCCCATTGTCCTTTTTTGGCTTCATGGTATTGTTCTTTTCTTGCGGCTTTGGCAGGTTGTCTTGGGCCGCCCCGCCTTGGCTTCGTCCTTTTCTCAGCGGCTTGGGGGTACCTTTCCCTTCCTTCTGATTCACAGACCCAAAGTCTTGCTTCTTCTATTTGAACTTCTACTCAATATTGTCATCATACTGATATGCTACACCAATCAAAGAGATGTCTAGGAACTCCATTTCCTCCTGAATGTATCTATATAGACAACTACAGTACTTTAACACCAAATTTTTCTTTGAATATTTGATACCCAACTTTGTACGTAGGGTATGAAACAGATTCATCAACTCATGCACATATTGGTCCCTTTGCTGCAGCAGTATAGTCTATTGTATGTATTTTTCCTCATAGCTCCCCATTGGATAATATTGCTCCTTGATGGAATCTCAGAAAGAATTCCAAGTGGGTGTGACCGAGAACGGATAGGGTTCCCCCTCACTCTGTTTCTCCTAGTAGGTTTCCCACCAGTCCTTGACATGGGGAGCAGATTTAAGGAATGCAAAAATGATCCTTTCTCGGTCAAAAAATTCATGAACCAAGAAACATCATTCTAGAAGATTCAACCCTCTATCTACAACATTCGCATATATTTGTCCCTCAAATATGGGAATAAAAAAGTTTACTTGTACCTTAAAAGGAGTGGTGCCTCCAGAGTGGTTGTTGGATGTAGATGCGAAGCCAGTGAGCAGTCGTTGAAGGATCTGGGCAAAGTTGTCCATCATCGCATTCCTTTGTTTCTCGAGGGCCTATTTGAGAAATAATTTGATGGGATCTCCTACTCCCTCATATTTCTTTTCTCCACCCATGGGCGATCATCGAGGTTTACGAGGATGATATTGCAACGGTTCAACCAGATCGATCCCTAACTCCTTGTACCCCGACCTCATTAGGGAAATGCAAAGAAGGATCGAGAAAGAGAAAACTGCTCTAATACCACTGATCCAGATTTATGCAGGAACACAAAGAAATACAGAAATATACATAAATGCAGAGATGCAGCGGAAATAAAAATTCATTCCATTAACAACAAATGACTGAAATATGCTTATAGACAGAATGGAAATAAAATATCTAGGGCGTTGGTAGCTTATCTATGAGAAGATATGTCGCAGCTAATGGCCTCTAAACTCTTTGTTACAATGTAGCTCAAAGTCCTATAAATTATTGAGAAACAATGGAAAACCCTAAACATCCAAAAACCTAACCCTAGGAGATGAAACGCCACAATATGGGCCCCGTCGGGGTAAATTGGTACATCAATTTCCCGGGGTCATAACTTTGGCATACTATCTCTGTTTGATGCACACAATACATCGTTGAAAATATCTATCCAAGGACCACACTGCTGATAGAAAATATCAAGTTTGGAACAACCTCATATTCAGCGGAAAAAAACATCATTTAGGACCTCAAAATAGTTTTGAAAGTTCAGGACCCGAAAAACTGCTAAAACTAGTAAATTGTGCTACAATTAAGGAAACTAAGAAACTGGAAGAAACAATGGTGTGGGTCCAAGTGGGATAGGTGGGTGGCCACCAATATCCACCTAGATCATTCCTCCCCCCTTAAGAAGCAATGGTCTGAATTGTGTTGAGTTCCTCCATGAGATGAGGAAACTTCTGCTAAACTTCGTCCTTCGTGAGCCACTTGCCCTGGTGAAGGAGTTGGCCTGCTTTAATAGCTCGATATAGATGTATCCTCTGTTGGAAGGTTTTTTTGATTTGTGTGTCCATAATCCGATCAGTTGTGGCTTGTTCCATACAATTCGAGTTTAACTCTGTTGGTTTGAGTTGTTTTTCTATGTCGAATGTGTCCAATAGAGGTCGAAAGTAGGGTCGAAGGTGGTCCACATTAAACACTGCGTGCAGACCAAGGAAAGGTGGAATACTGAGCTCAAAGTCATTGTCCCCTACAGCTTTGGTGATGGTGTAAGGCCCATATCAGAGCAGGCGAATCTTGTAGTAGGGTCCAGCGAGGTGCTCCTTTTGCAAATGAATCCACACTTTGTTGCCCACCTGGAAGTTGTGTGGAACCCGATGTTGATCATGTCGATGGTGCTTGTACTTATCATTAGATTTATCCAAGATGTCATAAACCTATCGACGGATGTGTTAAATGTGCTCAATGAAGTTGTTTACCTTGTCAACCTTAGACTGGACATGGGTTGAATATGCCTAAGTAGCCACAAATGGCATGGCTACGTTAATGGGACATAGTGGTTGGAATCCCAAGCCCACCTGAAAGGGGTTGTGATTAGTTGAGCTATGGAGATCTCGGTTGTAGATGTGTTGGACATAGGGGAGGCTCTCATCCCATGTGCATGGATTCTTTGAGTTTTACATGCGCAGAATGTGTACGATCATCCAGTTGATGACCTCTGTCTGACCATCAGTTTGCAGATGGAAATTTGTGGACTTGGTGAGCTTGGTTTCCAGCATCGACCATAGGCTGGACCAAAATGTACTGAGCAACATGTTTTCCTGATATGAGATGATAGAATGTGGGATCCCAAAGTGTACCCAGACTCGTTCAAAGAAGAGTTCAACAGTGGCTTCTGCTGTGATATTCTTCTTTTAGTCCATCATAATGGACATCTTTGAGAATCTGTCGACGACCACAAAAACACAGTCATTTCCCTACTTAGTAGAAGGAAGGCCCGACATGTAATCCATGGAGATGGATTCCCAAGGTCGACTAGGGGTAGGCAGCGGAGTATAGAGGCCTTGCTTGTTGATGGTCAATTTAGTAATGGCACAAGCAGTGTAGGACTTGATGTACTTCCCAGCATCTTGTCGAAGGTTCGGCCAATAGAAATACTTTTGCAATACTGCCACAGTTTTCTTGACACCAAAATGCCCAGCGACCCGATTGTAGTGTGCCTCCGAAATCATCTTGGCACACTCGCTTGAAGGAACACAAAGGTGTCCCAAGTGACATAGCAGGGCATCCTAGAGGTGAAAATTAAGAACTTTCTTATGCTCTAAGAGAATATTGTATGTGTGGTCGAATTTTGGATCACTTTTGTAGAGAAGCGTCCAATCGGAAGTCTCGTGCCCATAAGAGTTGAGCACTATGGTTAACGCCATGATAGGTGGTCGATTGAGGCGGTCTGCAACATTATTGGTGCTTCCTTTATTTTACTTATTGTTCAAATAAAACTCTTGCAAGTATGTGGACCACTTTTGATAGTGATTGTTCTGCAACTTCCCTTGTGTCTGTATGAACTACAAGGGTCAGTGGTCTGTGCAAATGACCATTTCCTTTCCCAAAATTTAATGCTTCCATTGTCAACAAGCCTGTACAATAGAATACATCTTTTTTTCATAAGTGGGATACTTCCGAACTGTGTCGGAAAGTGTCTCACTGTGATATGCCACTGGATGCCCCTATTGAATAATGACTGCCCCAATAGCATAGTTGGAGGCATCTGTCTCTATCTCAAATGGTTGTTGCAAGTCTAGTAATGTGAGAACTGGTGCAAAGAAGAGGTGATGATTCAACTCTTCAAACTCCTTTTGTTGAGATTCAGACCAAAATAATTTTTCTCTCTCTCCTCCCTTGGTGACTTGACTCAAGGGCCAAGTGATATGAGAGAATCCCAACATGAACCTACGGTAGAAATTGGCAAGATCCAAAATGTTGCGGAACTCTATTAGGGTGGTTGGGGATGGCCAATCCCGAATGACTTGGATCTTGGTTGGATCCACATGAACCCCCCACTCATCAATAATGTATCCCAGATACTAAACCCGGGTCATGCCAAAATTGTGCTTCTCCAAATTGTCACACAACTTGTGTTGTCACAGTGTTTGGAGGACCTATCGGATGTGGTGGAGGTTCTCTTCCCAAGTCTGGCTAAAGATCAGAATGTAATCCAAGTACACCACTACAAATGAGTTGGTGAATGGTTGCAATATGTCATCCATTAGCCTCATGAAGGTTGCAGGGGCATTCATTAACCCGAAATGCATGACCAACCATTCAAAAAGGCCCTCCTTGGATTTGAAGGCAGTCTTCCACACATCAGAGGGTTCGATTGGTACTTGGTGATACCCAAACTTCAAGTTGATCTTTCTAAAATATTTCACCCCCTTGAGTTGGTCCAGAAGGTCATCAATCTATGGGATCGGGTACCTATTCTGGACAGTGATCTTGTTTAGTGCCCGATAGTCAATGCAGAGTCTCCAAGTCTCATCCTTCTTCTACACTAGCTCGATCGGGCTCAAACAGGGTGATGAAATCAACTAGATGTTTCCTTTCTGCAACATCTCCTGAATCTGCCTCTTGATTCTGTCATTCTCCAGAACAAAGCACCGATAAATTGGTCCATTGGGTAGCGACGCACCTGGGGTCAGATCGATGGGGTACTTGCCCTGGAAGTGTAGAGGCACCCCTGCGGGGTAGGTGAAGATGTCCTCATACTCCTCCATGACCTTATCCATATGTTGTTTTCGTACAGAGGGTCTCTCTCTGTAGATCATGGCCAAAGTATTCTTCTTTCCCTGAGGGTGGTTCATCAGGAAAACAAATTTCCTAGTTTTAGAAATGATCTTACTACATTGTTTTGCAGTAACCAAAGAGATGGATGTAGGTGGTGCTATTTTCGGTATCCTGTAAAACTTATTTCCCAAGGTAATAATAACAGCAAGAGGCCTGGAATCATACACAAAATGTCTCTTCCACAAGTATGGTTGGCCTAATAATACATCGAAAACATCAAGAGGAGAAATGTAACATAATACATCATCCATAAAGGGGTTGATGTTGTAGGGAAGGTGGCATTATTGGCTAACGCGGAGGTCCCATCCTTGGTGCAGCCAGCCGATGGTGCATGGTTTTGGGTGCATTGTGGTTAGCAAGCCTAGTCATTTCATGACCTCTACTAAGATGAGGTGCTTCTGGCTCCCACTGTTGACAATGAACTGCAACTGGGAACCCTTTACCCACATCTGGGAATGGAAGAAGTGCTCTGCCTCCTCTGGATCTTTTGGATCTTCGTGGTGGAAACAGTGGTGTTGGGCTCTGGATCGATAATCTACTTCCCCCTTTTAGTCCCCCTTTTGGGTTCTGATTCAGAGTCGGATCCTGCATCTAATTAAGAAGCCTTCAACTCATCTACCAGTGACTACTTGGCCCGACACTCACTTGTGTTGTGAGTGGAGCTCTTATGGAACTCACACCACTTCCCGATGTCCTTTTTAAGCTTCGTGGTGTTGTTCTTTGCTTGCGGCTTTGGTGGGTTGTCCTAGGCTGCCCCGCCTTGGCTTGGTACTTTGTTCGATGGCTTCGAGGTACCTTTCCCTTGGTTATGATATGTAGACCCAAAGTCTCGCTTCTTCTGTTTGAACTTCTGCTCAGTATTGGCAGCATATCGGTATGTCGCACCAAGCAAAGAGATGTCGAGGAACTCCATTTCCTCCTAAATGTATCTATGTAGACAACTATGGTACTTTAACACCAAATGTTTCTCTGAATATTTGATACCCAACTTTGTGAGTAGGGTATGAAATAGATTCGTCATCTCATGCACATCTTGATCCCTTTGTTGACGCAATGTAGTCCATTGTATGTATTTTTCCTCATAGCTCCCCATTAGATAATATTGTTCCTTGATGGCATCTCAGAAATAATTCCAAGTGGGTGCGACTAAGAAAAGAGAGGGTTCCCCTCGCTATATTTCTCCCAGTAGGTTTCGCACCAATCCTTGACATTGGGGGCGGCTTTAAGAAGTGCAAAAATAATCCTTTCTTGATCGGAAAAGTCAATAACCGAGAAATATCCTTCTAATAGATTCAACCATCTATATATGACATCTACATATATTTGTACCTCAAATATGGGAATGTCAAAGCTTACTTGTACCTTAAAAGGAGTGGCACCTCCAGAGTGGTTGTTGGATGTAGATGCACTGCCAGTGGGAAGCCGTTGAAGGATCTGGGAAAAGTTGTCCATAATCACGTTCCTTTGTTTCTCGAGGGCCTCCTTGATAAATAATTTGATAGGATCTCCTACTCCCTCATATTTATTTTCTTCCCCCATGGGCATCCATCAGGGTTTACGAGGTTGATCTTGCAATAGTTCAACTAGATTGAGCCCTAACTCCTTATACCTCAACCTCATTGAGGACATGCAAAGAAGGATCGAGAAATAGAAGACTGCTTTGATACCACTAATCCGGATTTATGCAGGAACACAACGAAATACATAAATACACATAAACACGGAGATGTAGTGGAAATAAAACTTCATTTCATTAACAACAAATGATTGAAATATGCTTATAGACAGAATGGAAATAAAATAGCTAGGGCGCTAGTAGCTTATCTCTAAGAAGATATGTGGTGGCAATTGGTATCTGAAATATGTGTTACAATGAGGCTCGAAGGACTATATATTATTGAGAAACAATGGAAAACCCTAAACATCCAAAAACCTAACCCTAAGAGATGAAACACCAGAATATGGGCCCCGTCGGGGTAAATTATTACATCAATTTTCCGAGGTCGTAACTTTGGCATACTATCTCCGTTTTGACACACACGATACATTGTTAGAAAGATATATCCGAGGACTACACTCCTAACAGTGAATATCAAGTCCAACACGAACTCATATTCACCGTAAAAAACGTCGTTTAGGGCCTCAAAACGGCTACAAAATTTCAGGAACCAAAAAACTACTAAAAATAGTAAACTGTGCTACAATTAAGGAAACTGGAAAACTGAAAGAAACAATGGTGTGGGTCCAAGTGGAATAGGAGGGTGGCCACCAATATCCACCTAGATCATTCCTCCACCCTTAGGAAGCAATGGTCCCCATTGCGTTGAGCTCCTCCATGAGATGAGGAAACTTATGTTGAACTTGGTCCTTGGTGAGCCACTTTCCCTGGTGAAGGAATTAGCCTACTTTGACAACTCGATATAGTTGGATCCTCTCTTGGTGGGTGTTATTGATATGTGTTTCCATAATACGATCAGTTGTGGATTGTTCCATGCAATCTAGGTTTAACTCTATTGGTGTGAGTTGTTCTACCATGTCGGATGTGTCCAATAGAGCTGGAAAGTAGGGTCGAAGGCAGTCCACATTGAATACTGGGTGCAGACCAAGGAATGGTGGAATACTAAGCTCAAAGGCATTGTCCTCTATAGCCTTGGTGATGGTGTATGGCCCATATCAGAGCGGGTGAATATTGCGGTATGGTCCAGCGAGGCGCTCCTTTTGCAAATGTAGCCACACTTTTTCGCCCACCTGGAAGTTGCGTGGCACTCGATGTTGATCATGTCACTGCTTGTACTTATCATTGGCTCTATCCAAGATTTCATGAACATGTTGGCGGATGTGCTAAATTCTCTCAATGAAATTATTTTCCTTGTCAGCCTCAGACTGGACACGGGTTGAATCTACCTGAGTAGCCGCAAATGGCATGGCTACGTCAATTTCACATAGTGGCTGGAATCCCAAGCCCACCTAAAAGGGGTTGTGGTTGGTTGATCTATGGAGAGCCCGGTTGTAGTTGTGTTGTACATAGGGGAGGATATCATCCCATTTGCATGGATTCTTTGATTTGTACATGCACATAATGTGTACAATCATCTGGTTGACGAGCTATGTCTGGCCATCAGTTTGTGGATGGAAAGTTGTGGACTTGGTGAGCTTGGTGTCCAGCATCGACCAGAGGTTGGACCAAAATGTAATGAGGAACGTGATGTCCTGATCTGAAATGATATACTGTGGGATCCCAAATTGTACCCACACTCATTCAAAGAAGAGTTTCGCAGTGGCTTATGTTGTGATATTCTACTTGCAGGCCATCATAATGGACATCTTCGAGAATATGTCAACGACCACAAAAAAACAGTCATTGTCATGCTTAGTAGAAGGAAGGCCTAACATGTAATCCATGGATATGGATTCCCAAGGTCGAATAGGGGTAGAAAGCGGAGTATAGAGGCCTTTATTCTTGATGGTTGGCTTGGAAATGACACAAGCAGTGCAGGACTTGATGTACTTCCCGACATCCTGTCGAAGGTTTGGCCAATAGAAATACTTTTGCAGTACTGCCACAATTTTCTTGACCCCGAAATACCCAGCGACCCGACTGTAGTGTGCCTCCCAAATCATCTTGGCATGCTCGCTTGAAGGAACACAAAGGTGTCTCGGGTGACATAGAAGCGCATCCTGGAGGTGAAAATTAGGAACTTGCTTACCCTCCAAGAGCATATTGTATGTGTGTCTGAATTCTAGATCACTTTTGTAGAGAAGAGGCTAATCAAAATTCTCGTTCCCATAAGAGTTGAGCACCGTGGTTGGATCCATGATAGGTGGTCAGATGAGGCAGTATGCAACATTATTGGTGCTTCCTTTCTTGTACTTAATTTTCAAATGAAACTATTGCAGGTATGTGCACCACTTTTGATGGAGATCATTATGCCAACTTCCCTTATGTTTGTATGAACTATAAGGGTTGGTGGTCTGTGAGGATAACTATTTCATTTCCCAAAATGTAATGCTTACATTGTCGGCAAGACTGTGCAATGGAAAAAATCTCTTTGTCATAAGTGGGATACTTCCGAACTGTGTCGAAAAGTGTCTCACTATGATATTCCATTGGATGCCCCTGTTGAGTAAGGACTGCCCCAATATCATAGTCAGAGCCATCTTTCTCTATCTCAAATGGTTGTTGCAAGTCTGGTAATGTGAGCACTGGTGCAGAGTAGAAGCGATGCTTCAACTCTCTGAACACCTTCTATTCAGATTCAGACCAAAATATTTTTTCTTTTGCTCCTCCCTTGGTGACTTGACTCAAGGTCCAAGTGATATGAGAGAATCCCAACACCAACATGTGGTAGAAATTAGCAAGACCCAAAAAGGTGAGGAGTTTTGTTAGGGTGGTTGGGGCTGGAAAATCCCGAATGAATTGGATCTTGGATGGATCCACATGAACCCCCTGCTTATCAATAATGTATCCCAAATACTAAACATGGGTCATGCTAAAAGTGCACTTCTCCAAATTGGCACACAACTTGTGTTGTCACAGTGTTTGGAGGACCTGTCGTATGTGGTGGAGGTGTTCTTCCCAAGTCTGGATGAAGATCATAATTTCATCCAAGCAAACCACTACAAATGAGTTTGTGAATGGTCGCAAGATGTCTTCCATTAGCCTCATTATGGTTGGAGGGGCATTCGTCAACCTAAAAGGCATCACCAGCCATTCCAAAAGGCCCTCTTGGATTTGAAGGCAGTCTTCCACACATCAGAGGGTTCTATTGTTACCTGGTGATACCCAGACTTCAATTCAATCTTACTGAAATATTTCACCCCCTTGAGTTGTTCCAAAAGGTCATCAATCTAGGGGATTGGGTACCTATTCTGGACAGTGATCTTGTTCAATGCCCGATATTCAATACAAAGTCTCCAAGTCCCATCCTTCTTCTGCACCAACATGATTGGGCTCCCACAGGGCGATGAACTCGGTCGGATGTGACCTTTCTACAACAACTCCTGAATTTGCCTCTTGATTTTTTCATTCTCCAAAACATAGCGCCGATAGATTAGTCCATTGGGTAGCGGCGCACCTGGGGTCAGAACGATGGGGTGCCTGACCTGGTAGTGTAGAGGCACCCTTGTGGGGGAGGTGAATATGTCCTCGTACTCCTCCACAACCTTATCAATATGTTGATGTTGTGCAGAGGGGCCCTGTCTAGAGGTCGTGGCCACAGTCTTCTTCTTTCCCTGAGGGTGGATCATAAGGAAAACAAATTTCCTAGTTTTGGCAATGAGCTTACTGCAATGTTTTGCAATAACCAAAGACATGGATGTAAGCGGTTCTATTTCCAGTATCCTGTACAAATTATTTCTCAAAGTAATAATAATAGCACGAGACCTAGACTTAGACACAACATGTCACTTCCATAGGTATGGTTAGCCTAATAATACATCGAAAACATCAAGAGGAGCAATGGCACATAATACCTCATCTGTGAAGGGCTTGATGTTGTAGGGAAGGAGACATTGTTGGTTGACGCGGAGGTCTCGTCCTTGGTGCATCCACCCTATGGTGTATGGTTGTGGGTGTGTTGTTATCGGAAAGCCCAATCGTTTCACAACCTCTACTGAGATGAGGTTCTTCTAGCTCCCACTGTCAACAATGAACTACAATGGGGAACCCTTTACCCACATTTGGGAATGGAAGAGGCGCTCTGCCTCCTCTGGATCTTCTGGTTTCTTCTTCTAGATATTCGTGGTGGAAATGGTGGAATTGGGCTCCGCATCGATAATCCTCTTCCCCCTATCATTCCCCCTGTCGAGTTCTGATTCATAGTTGGAGCTTGCATCCGATTCAGAAGCCTTCAACTCAGCTACTAGTGATTGCTTGGCCCGACACTCACTTATGTTGTGAGGGGAACTCTTATGGAGCTCACACCACTTCCTCGTGTCCTTTTTTGGCTTCATGGTGTTGTTCTTTGCTTCCGTATTTGGCGGGTTGTCCTGGGGTGCCCCACCTTGGCTTCATCCTTTTTTCAGTGGCTTGGGGGTACCTTTCCCTTGCTTCTGATTCACAGACCCAAAGTCTCGCTTCTTCTATTTGAACTTTTACTCAATCTTGGAAGCATACCGGTATGTCGCACAAGGTGAAGAGATGTCAAGCAACTCCATTTTCTCCTGAATGTATCTATGTATATAACTGCAGTACTTTAACACCAAATGTTTCTCCGAATCTTTGATACCCAACTTTGTGCATAGGGTATGAAATAGATTCATCATCTCATGCACATCTTGGTTCCTTTGCAGCCGTAGTGTAGTCCATTGTATGTATTTGTCCCCATAGCTCCCCACAGGATAATATTGCTCCTTGATGGCATCTCGCAAATAATTTCAAGTGGGTGCGACCGAGAATAGCGATAGTTCCCCCTCACTCTATTTCTCCCGGTAGGTTTCCCGTAAGTCCTTGACATGGGGAGCGAATTTAAGGAGTGAAAAAATAATCCTTTCTCGATCGGAAGAGTCATGAACCGAGAAATATCCTTCTAACAGATTCAACCATCTATCTATGACATCTGCATCTATTTTTCCCTCAAATATGGGAATGTCAAAGTTTACTTGTACCTTAAAATGAGTGGTGCCTCCAGAGTGGTTGTTGGATGTAGATGCGCTGCCAGTGGGCAGCCGTTGAAGGATCTAAGAAAAGTTGTCCATCATCGCATTCCTTTGTTTCTCGAGGGCCTCCTCGAGCAATAATTTGATAGGATCTCCTAATCCCTCATATTTCTTTTCTTCCCCCATGGGCGGATATCGGGGTTTACAAGGCTGATCTTGCAATGGTTCAACCAGATCGAGCCCTAACTCTGTATACCCCGACCTAGTTGGGGACATGAAAAGAAGGATCGAGAAAGAGCAGACTGCTCTGATACCACTGATCCAGATTTATGCAAGAACACAATGAAGTACAAAAATACCCATAAACATAGAGATGCAGCAGAAATAAAACTTTGTTTCATTAACAACAAATGACTGAAATATGCTTATACACAGAATGGAAACAAAATAGTTAGGGCATTGGTATATTATCTCTGAGAAGATATGTGGTGGATACTAGCCTCTGAACTTTGTGTTACAATGAGGCTCGAAGGCCTATGTATTATTGATAAATAATGGAAAGCTCTAAATATCCAAAAACCTAACCCTAGGAGATGAAACACCAAAATATGGGCCCCGTCGAGGTAAATTGGTACATCAATTTCTCGGGGTCGTAACTTTGGCATACTATCTTTGTTTGACACACACGATACATCATTAGAAAGATATATCCAAGGAATACACTGCTAACAACGAATAGCAAGTCTAGAACAAACTCATATTCGCTAGAAAAAACGTTGTTTAGGGCCGCAAAACGGCTCTGAAAGTTCTGGACCCGAAAAACTACTAAAAATAATAAATTGTGCTACAATTAAGGAAACTGAAAAACTAAAAGAAATAATGGTGTGGGTCCAAGTAGAATAGGAAGGTGGCCACCAATATCCACCTGGATCATTCATCCCCCCTTAGGAAGCAATGGTCCCCATTGTGTTGAGTTCCTCCATGAGATGAGAAAACTTATGTTGAACTTGGTCCTTGGTGAGCCACTTGCTCTAGTGAAGGAATTGAAGTGATTTGACAACTCGATATAGTTGGATCCTCTGTTAGAAGGTGTTCTTGATTTGTGTGTCCATAATCCGATCAGTTGTGGATTGTTCCATGCAATCTGGGTTTAACTATGTTGGTGTGAGTTGTTCTTCCATGTCGGATGTGTCCAATAGAGGTGGAAAGTAGGTCTGAAGGCGGTCCACATTGAACACTGGGTGCAGACCAAGGAATGGTCGAATACTGAGCTCAAAGGAATTTTCCCCTATAGCCTTGGTGCTAGTGTATGGCCCAGATCAGAGTGGGTGAATCTAGCGGTAGGGTCCACCTGGAAGTTGTGTGGCACCTGATATTGATCATGTCGATGCTTGTACTTAGCATTGGCTTAGTTCCAGATGTCATGAACCTATTGGCGAATGTGATGAATGCACTCAATGAATTTGTTTTCCTTGTCAAATCAGACTGGACATGGGTTGAATCTTCCTGAGTATCCGCAAATGGCATGGCTATGTCAATGGGACATAGTGGCTGGAATCCCAAGCCCACCTGAAAGGGGCTATGGTTGGTTGAGTTATGGAGAGCCCGATTGTAGCTGTGTTGTACATAGGGGAGGTTGTCATCCCATGTGTGTGGATTCTTTGAGTTGTACATGCACAGAATGTGTACGATCATTCGATTGACGACCTCTGTCTGGCCATCATTTTGCGGATGGAAAGTTGTGGACTTGGTGAGCTTGGTGTCCAGCATCGACCAGAGGCTGGACCAAAATGTACTGAGGGATCTGAAAGTGCACCTACCCTCGTTCAAAGAAGAGTTTAGCAGTGGCTTCTACTATGAAATTCTTCTTGCAGGCCATGATAATGTTCATCTTCGAGAATCTGTTGATGGCCACAAAAAAATAGTCATTTCCATGCTTAGTAGAAGGTCCGACATGTAATCCATGGACATGGATTCCCAAGGTCGAATAGGGGTAGGAAGCGGAGTATAGAGGCCTTGCTTCTTGATGGTTGGTTTGTCAATGGCACAAGCAGTGTAGAACTTGGTGTACTTCCCAAAATCTTGTCGAAGGTTTGGCCAATAGAAACACTTTTGCAGTACTGCCACAGTTTTCTCCACCCCAAAATGCCTAGCGGCCTGACTGTAGTGCCCCTACCAAATAATCTTGGCATGCTCACTTGAAGGAACACAAAGGTGTCCCAGGTGACATAGCAGGGCATCATGGAGGTGAAAATTAGGAACTTTATTACCCTCCAAGAGAATATTGTATGTGTGTCGGAATTTTGTATCACCTTTGTAGAGAAGTGGCCAATCGGAAGTCTTGTGCCCACAAGAGTTGAGCACCATGGTTAGCGCCATGATAGGTGGTCAACTGAGGCAGTCTGCAACATTATTGGTGCTTCCTTTATTTTACTTAATGTTCAAATGAAACTGTTGTAGGTATGTGGACCACTTATGATGGAGATCATTCTGCAACTTCCCTTGTGTCTGTATGAACTGCAAGGGTTGGTGGTCTGTGCGGATGACCGTTTCCTTTCCCAAAATGTAATACTTCCATTGTCATCAAGCCTATACAATGGAATACATCTCTTTGTCATAAGTGGGATACTTAGGGACTGTGTCAAAAAGTGTCTCACTGTGATATGCCATTGGATGCCCCTGTTGAGTATGGACTGCACCAATAGCATAGGCGGAGGCATCTGTCTCTATCTCAAATGGTTGTTGCAAGTATGGTAATGTGAGAATTGGGGCAGAGTAGAGGCAATACTTCAAATCTTCGAATGCCTTATGTTGAGATTCACACCAAAAGAATTTTTATTTCGCTCCTCCCTTGGTGACTTGACTCAAGGGCCAAGTGATATGAGAGAATCCCAACACGAACCTGCGGTAGAAATTGGAAAGACCCAGAAAGTTGCGGAGCTCTATTAGGGTGGTTGGGGTTGCCCAATCTCGAATGACTTAATAACCCCTCGCTCATCAATAATGTATCCCAGATACTGAACCTGGGTCATGCCAAAAGTGCACTTCTCCAAATTTGCACACAACTTGTGTTGTCACAGTGTTTGGAGGACCTGTCGAATGTGGTGGAGGTGTTATTCCCAAGTCTGGATGAAGATCAGAATGTCATCCAAGTAAACCACTACAAATGAGTTGGTGAATGGTCACAAGATGACATCCATTAGCCTCATGAAAGTTGCAGGGGCATTCATCAACCCAAAAGGCATGACCATCCATTCGAAAAGGCCCTCCTTGGATTTGAAGGCAGTCTTCCACGCATCATAGGGTTTGATTGGTACCTGGTGATACCCAAACTTCAAGTCGATCTTGCTGGAATATTTCCCCCCTTGAGTTGGTTCAGAAGGTCATCAATTTGTGGGATCGGGTACCTATTTCGGACAGTGATCTTGTTCAGCGCCCTATAGTCAATGCAGAGTCTCCAAGTCCCATCCGTCTTCTACACCAGCACGATCAGGCTCCCACAGGGCAATGAACTTGGCCATATGTGACCTTTATGCAAAAGCTCCTGAATCTACCTCTTGATTTTTTCATTCTCCAGAACAAAGCACCGATAGATTGGTCCATTGGGCAGTGGCGCACCTGGGGTGTCTGACCTCGCAGTGTAGAGGCACCCTTGCAGGGGAGGTGAAGATGTCCTCGTAATCCTCCATGACCTTATCCATATGTTGTTTTCATGCATAGGGGCCCTATATAGAGGTCGTGGCCACAATCTTCTTCTTTCCCTGAGGGCGGATCATCAAGAAAACAAATTTCCTAGTTTTGGCAATGAGCTTACTGCATTGTTTTGCAGTAACCAAAGAGATCGATGTAGGCAGTGTTATTTCCAGTATCCTATACAACTTATTGCCCAAAGTAATAATAACAGCACAAGGCATGGAATCATACACAACATGTCACTTCCACAAGTATGGTTGGCCTAATAATACATCGAAAACATCAAGAGGAGAAATGTCACATAATACCTCACCATAGATGATTTTAGGGGCTAAATTTCGCTCATGGGCTAATTTTCCATGGTTTTTCCAAAAATGAAATTCGCTATTTTAAAAATGATTCGCCCAAATTCTATAGGAAAAAAGTATTTTACCTTAAAAATCGCCAAAATTTTATAAAAACTATATAAAATCCTTATAAATTTGAATATTTTTACAAAAATATCGCCAAACATTTATAGTTGGCATATGAAGAATTAGTAAGATTCGCGAAGGTTTCTATATTTTAAAATGAATTTCCATCCTTAAAATCATCCCTGTACCTCATCCATGAAGGGCTTGATGTTATAGGGAAGACGACATTGTTGGTTGACACAGAGGTCTCTTCCTTGGTGCAGCCACCCAATGGTGTATGGTTATGGGTGTGTTGTGGTTAGCAAGCCCAGTCGTTTCACAACCTCTACTGAGATGAGGTTCTTCTGGCTCCCGTTGTCGACAATGAACTGCAACGGGGAACCCTTTACCCACATATCAAAATGGAAGAGGCACTCCGCCTCCTATGGATATTTTGTCTCCTTCTTCTGGATCTTCGTGGTGGCAACGGTGGCATTGGGCTCCACATCAATAATCGGCTTCCTCTGTCATTCCCCGTGTTGGGTTCTGATTCAGAGTTGGAGCCTGCATCTGATTCAAAAGCCTTCAACTTGGCTACCAGTGACTGCTTGGCCCGACACTCACTTGTGTTGTGAGTGGGGCTCTTATGGAACTCACACCACTTCCCCATGTCCTTTTTTGGCTTCGTAGTGTTGTTCTTTGCTTGCAGCTTTGGCAGGTTGTCCTGGGCCACCCCGTCTTGGCTTGGTTCTTTGTTCAGCGACTTGGGGGTACCTTTCCCTTGCTTCTGATTCGCAGACCCAAAGTCTCGCTTCTTCTATTTGAACTTCTACGCAATCTTGGTAGCATACCAGTATGTCGCACCAAGCGAAGAGATGTCAAGGAACTCCATTTCCTCCTAAATGTATCTATGTAGAAAATTGTGGTACTTTAACACCAAATGTTTTTATGAATCTTTGATACCTAACTTTGTGCGTAGGGTATGAAACAGATTCGTCAGCTCATGCACATCTTGGTCCCTTTGTTGTTGCAGTGTAGTCCATTGTATGTATTTGTCCTCATAGCTCCCCACAGGATAATATTGTTCCTTGATGGAATCTCAAAAATAATTCCAAGTGGATAATATCGAGAATAGAGAGGGTTCCCCCTCACTCTGTTGCTCCGAGTAGGTTTCCCACCAGTCCTTGACGAGGGGGGCGGCTTCGAGTGAAAAAATAATCCTTTCTCAGTCGGAAAAGAAATGAACTAAGAAATATCCTTCTAACAGATTCAACCATCTATCTATGACATCTACATCTATTTTTCCCTCAAATATGGGAATGTTAAAGTTTACGTGTACCTTAAAAGGAGTGGAGCCTCCAGAGTGGTTGTTGGATGTAGATGTGTTGCCAATGGGCAGTCGTTGAAGGGTCTGGACAAAGTTTTCCATCATCGCATTCTGTTGTTTCTCGAGGGCCTCCTCGAGCAATAATTTGATAGGATCTCTTGCTCCCTCATCTTTCTTTTCTTCCCCCATGAGCGGTCGTCGGGGTTTATAAGGATGATCTTGCAACAGTTCAACCAGATCGATCCCTAACTCCTTATACCCCGACCTCATTGCGGACATGCAAAGAAGGATCGAGAAAGAGAAAACTGATCTGATACCATTGATCCAAATTTATTCAGGAACATAATGAAATATAGAAATACACATAAACACAAAGATGCAGCAGAAATAAAACTTCATTTCATTAACAAATGACTGAAATATGCTTACAGACAGAATGGAAATAAAATAGCTAGGGCGTCGGTAGCTTATCTCTCAGAAGAGATGTGGCAGCTACTGGCCTTTGAACTCTGTGTTACAATGAGGCTTGAAGACCTATATATTATTGAGAAACAATGGAAAACCCTAAACATCCAAAAACCTAACCCTAGAAGATGAAATGCCAGAATATGGGCCCTGTTGGGGTAAATTGGTACATCAATTTCCCAGGGTCGTAACTTTGGCATACTATCTCTGTTTGATGCACACGATACATCGTTATAAATATCTATCTGAGGAATACACTGTCGACATCGAATATCGAGTCTAAAATGGACTTATATTTTTTGGAGCATTTGATGCCAAAAACATCGTTTAGGGCCTCAAAATGGCTCCGGAAGTTGAGGACCCGAAAATCTGCTAAAAATAGAAAATTGTGCTACAATTAAGGAAACTGAAAAACTGAAAGAAACAATGGTGTGAGTCCAAGTGGAATAGGCGGGTAGCCACCAATATCCTCTTGGATCATATATTTGGCATCTGAGAAAGCTATTTTGACATCTTTAAAGGTATCCAAATCTTCCATCCTTGGATCAAGTGGGTTAAAAATTATTTGCATCATAATTTATGTAAGGACAACAGTTTCTTCTATTGGCTTGAAGGGAGTTGCCCCCGAACTAGGAGGATGTTAGAAGATTATTTGGACTGAATTTTTCTCTCAACTTGATATTCCTACCACGAAAGGTACTTGGGTTTCTTCCTTTGTTTATTCCTCCAACCGAGACAAAAATTCAAACCTATTGAATGGTGCAGAGACTACCTTTTTTGGAGGGTTTTCAACAAATTTGATAGATTATTTTGAACAGACATTAGAAGGGCCTGCAACATTTTAAGGACCTATAGATTGAACTCTATTTCCACCAAAACCAATATTTTTGGATATCCCTTTCGATTCTTCCTCTCTTCCATTACTTGTTGGTTCCAATTATTCCTTTATTGCAATTCCTGGAAAAATTCTTGCATTCATGGAAAAAATTTCACTTGAAAGGTAAATGTTCATAATCGAGTTGTTTCACATGCTCCTAGTTTTCCAAGGTGATGACATCTTCTTCGGTAATTCCTTTCTTTAGGTCGACCTCAACACATGTTATTTCACAAGAAAAAAGGTTCTCCTTTGGTTCAACCCAGTCTATATACCTGCCAATAGAATTTCCAATACTTTGGAGAGAATCATCACTCCAACAATGCAACGGGAGATGAAAAAACCTCACCCATATAGGGATGGCAGAGGGAACATCATTTTCAAGACTGAAATTTGGGGTCCATTTGTTCAGGTACATACCTCTTGTGCGTGGAAAATACGACCCGCTTTGGAATATTAAATCCCTGTCTTCCTTAAACTCAAAGAGGAAAGTCAAGAAACCTCTTCCAAAAAAGAAATTATTAAAGGAACCTTTGATAAGGGGTTTCCAATTATTTTCTAGCCATGAATATCTTTCGGGATGGCCAAATGCGTATGAATTGACCAATTAAAACCTGATCATCTAGGGCCAAAGATTTCCTCCACGTAGTAGAAAGATGGAGAACAACCTTGGGCATTTCTCCCAACTTTTTCACAAGTTTAGAAGGTTGGACTTTCGAATCCTTGACAGAGGTCATGACAATTGCATGGAAGGAAAGAGATTCATCATTAGGGGGTGAAGGAGGCCCCCTCCCATCGTTTCCCAACATCTCGACTATAACTAGGGTTTTATATCACAAACATGCACTCGGATTAAACTTATTACTACTCTACAGGAAGAAATGGGTTGATAAGTTGATTGATGTGAATTGGTATATTAAGAAGATATTATTATTGTATATTATATTCTATTTTCATTAGTAGTTATTTATGATATGAAATTTATTATCATACATCTTGTTATTCCCTAAAGTTGCACTTGACTGTGAGAGGGAAAGCTAGGGCATCATTCGTTTATTGCAAAGTATTTTTAAGGTTTTATGATTTGGTTTTTTGTAGGGTGGTTGAAAACTGGCTCAAGATTACAGCATGACATGAAAATCAAGATCAGAATATATCATATCCCATTGGTTGAATAATAGGTATGCAAATAGATGGATTAAACTAATATAGGAAAAAGAAGATGAATTTTTCAATTTGTCAACTTCACATGAGTTCTCGTCTCAAAATGTCATAAAGAAACAAGATATTCAGCTTGATATCAAAACTTGAAAAATTATCTTTACAACAAAAATTTCATTGTATAAATTAATAGTCAAGAATAAAAAAGCATTGCAATCTGAATAATGAATTCAAGCATGAATAAAGAAATAATAGAGTAGAAAAAGAGGGTCTAACCATCCATATTCCTTTGCTATTAAGTGTCAAATTGAACATAAATTCCTTTTACAATGAGCTTCACAAAAAGGTCCCTTGGATCTCCAAATTTTCAACCTGAACATGGTCTTTCTTCTGTCTATTTAAGCTATATATAAAACTTACAGATCCTATCATCTAGTATAGCTTTAATGGCTAGATTTCAAATAGTATCTATCTACTAAGGTAGTTCACTCAAAAAGAGCTTCTACAATCCCAAAATAGATCACAGCTCAACAGCTTGATATTGCAAATATTGCCAACATTACATTTGACTCTACAAAATAGGAATTTAGTTTGATTTTGTAAAACAGATCGAGGTCTTAGCATTTTACTGACCAAAAACGAGTAGGCCTTGCCATATTTCCGGGAAAATGTTTAAATCATAATTGTAGCAAATTTCCATGTTACCTTTAGGATATAATCATAGCAGTTGCTTTAGCATTTCTCTATTTGAGCTTTGTGGTAAGAACAACATTGTGCCAATAGAGTCTGGGATTAATGTCCCTGAGTTCTTTGAGAAATGCCCTTTTCTCTTTTTTCTTATTTTTAAAACTTTGAACCCTTTATTGTTGGCGAGCATTCCATTGTTCTATCTGTGCCTTCTCCTTCTTTAATTGTCTTATTGTTTTTTGAAACTCCTTGATCTTTTCTTTATCAGTTCTAATTTTAACTCTGAATCCTAAGAATTCTTCAAAAGGTTCAGGTTCATTCAGGTTTAAGGAAACTCTGGGTTCCTTGGCTTTAAGTTAGTACTTTGAGACTAATTCCGAGCTATGTTCTTCCTCAGAACTTGTTGAATCTATAGCTTCAGGCACATTTGGTATGTGTTCTAAGTCTTCAAAGTAATCCTATTTATATTCAAGAGTTTCACTGATACTTTTAGCCATCTCTTTAGCTTTTGCTAATCTGGCTGAAGCTCTCGTTACAGGACCTGTAGGTGGTGAAATTATTCTTTTTCCTTTACTGACAGATTTCTTGGGCAATGGAGTTCTTTTTTCCCTTTTCCTGGTACTTGCTTCAACATTCTCAGAGTCATCTTCTATGATTATGAATTTTTCTTCTTTGATTTACAGATTGAACATTGCCTTTGACTTCAGTCTATACTTGTTGGTGACCCTATTAGAATTTATTCTAGGTTTTTGTGATACAGACACACCTTTAACCCTTTTCCCTTTGGTTGCAGCACCCCTTTTACTGGTTGATGGCGTTTCAAGCTTGACTATAGTTTGAGTATCAAGATCGTTATCTAAATCATTTTCCCCTTTAACATTTTCCCCAGAAAACGTATCAATTTATGGCTCCCACCTAGTTCTTTTACTTATGCTCCTCCTAGTCACCCTGATATCATAAATTTCCTCTTTCACAGGGGTTTCTTGGAAGATGTCTCGGTTCTGTGTAACGGTCTTTCTCCCTTTGCCTTTATTCTTCTTATTGGACTGAGTAATTCTTTCAAAGCAGACATGACTAAGGTTTTAATCAAGACTTGATGGAAAAGGCTATTTTTAACATTAGTGGAGAGTGACTGCACTCTTTTTGACATCTTTGTCAAACTTTTGAGCAGAAAATAAGGAAGGTTTAACGAGTAATCACCATTTAAATGCATTAGTATCCTAACGTAGTAGATATAGACCAGTGAGAATCTACCTTCACAGGTGATATACCTATGAATCATGATCAGAGCAGTGTGCCATTCGATTCAAATCTAGCTACAAGGTATTCCCCTTCTCCAATCCGGATTTTGCTTGTCTGGAAGCAGGAATTGGTTTACAAATTTAGTAACCACATGCTCTTTCTTCCACCATCTTTCTCCTCCAACTACCAGCCTACAAGCCTTTGCGATAGTCTGTTCTGTTACCAACATCAGCATTTTACCGATTTTGACCTCGTGACCATCGAAATTCAGAGCAAAATCCATGGAGACCTACTCATCATAACCCTGAAATGTGGTGATAAATTCAAACCACCCAATGTCTCTGAACCTTTGAGCCATCTAAGGATAGGCTTCAAGAATTTCGGCACCCTCTGGTTCTATTCTGACAACTTGTCCGCTCCTCTTTGGCGCCATCAAACCCAATTCTGCAACTGCGCCCTCGGGTTCCAAATTTGCCACCTGCAATTGTTAGTGTATACTGTTCTTTTGAGTGGATACCTGCATTCCTCACTGCAATCTTGAATTCAGTGAAATCAAATAGGTATAATATAACGATCATCAAGAAAAAGGGTGATTTGAATTGAGTCATGCGCGAGTACACAGCAATCAAATTATGAAACGGTTGAATTTTGCAAATGATTTCTAAGCTTTCGTGGACGCATGTGAACTCTCAACCCATGATTCGTATCATCATAACGAAATCGGGATGGCAAACGCGTATCAAGGCATGATTATTTGGCACTATGGGAATAGGCTTATTCCCGTAGCGTTATTAATGACTTATCAAAATTTGAACATTTGAAATTCAAACAGGCATACAAGGAGGCACCTCATTTTTAAACCATGTATTTCAAAATCAAACTTAAATAAACTATCCCAAAACTATAATGCAAACCATAAAAAACAAAAATTGAAATCAACGAGAAACAAAAAATGAAGTGTGGGTAAGGAAGACTTAGGATGAGGGTTTCTCACGAAACCAAGACAAAATTAGAGACTAACATATCCTATGTGGATAAGAATTTAAACTTTTCATTATTATTTTTAACTCTCATTTCATATTTTTAAATTAGCCCAGCTTACATGGCAATGTGATGTGACATACACAGTTTTGATGTGGCATAGATGACTTATTATTTTATAATTTCCCTAGGAGGCCCATTTTTGGAATAAATTTCCTCTAATGAGTCTCATCTTTGTATGCTCTTCGTTCCTCTCTAAAATTGAAGAAAGAGGCTAATATATACCTCAGATACCATATACATAGATTGAAAAACTTTATGTGGATACATAAGAAGACACAATAACATAAATAGTTTACAAACTGATACATATTGAAAAAATTAATCTCAAAGACCGATAAATACAATTCATCCTTGTTCTTTACAAATCCTAAGAAGCTTTAGCCTTAATATTTCTTTGAGGGACAATCACACTCCTCCAAAAATTGTCAATCCTTTGTTCTCGGACTCCTTTTTTTCTTTTATTCCATCTCTTTTTCTAATTGTATTATCTTTTCTTGCAATTCTTAAAGCAGAAATTTCCAAAAATAATTTATGTTTCCTATATTCCTCAAAAATTTATGAGTCGTGACAATAACTGTTGCCAGATGTACATTCTTATTTTCGCCTTGCACTACTTCATTTGATTGTCTAACAATTAGTTATGTTCAATCCATCCTGGAATATTGAGCTATATTCTTCCAATGATTACATGTAGGATAGTTGTAACTAACCATTTTTCTGGAAGCTATATCAAGTTCAGTATATCTATCATATGATGGAATATTAGGAAATAAAGTTTTGGTTTTCCATAATAAATGAAAATCATATATGCCATAATAAATAAAAATCATCTATTAACTTATTTAAAATAGTTTGACCTTTCAAAACTCCATCCATATCTTGAAATTTAGTTATATCATCCCTTGCTTTTATTAGCATATCTTTATATGCTTCTTGTTGAACAAAAATTCCATTTTTATCCCAACATGAAGAGTTTCATGTTATCACACAAGTTGCAGGTTGGGAAAATCCCAACCCAACCACCGAATGGTGAAAACTAAGAGAGCACCTACCCATTGTCACCTTAGATATGTGTTCCCGTCTCTTTAGAGGTGAAGTGGTTACCTCAAGGGGGGAATCTCAGTGACCCTAAGGGGAGGAATGCGATGGAAAGTGTGATGTATGAATGAATTCCCCTATAGGTCAATTTTCTATGTGTGGAGAAGGGCTTGAGTAAGGTCTTGATGGTAGCCAAGGGTTTCCAAGAAGTAGTATACCTTGYAAATGGTGATTGTACCTACCYGAGACACAAGAAAAACAACAATACAAGCCCAAGTATATGATGGAAAAKAAAKTTAATCTTGTTGTCCCTAATTGAAATAGTTAGTAACAGTATATATCAGCAATGAAAATGATAAATAATTMTGCAAACAAGTTGCTAAGAGTCTAGTTGAAAGAGCAAGAGATAAACTAGTAACAACTAGATTAGTTCAAGTAAGATAGCATTAGACTCTAGCAATGAAAGAAGGTTGTAACAAAATGTGTTTGCARAAAAGGTTTTCAGCCTTATGTCTGTAGAAAAATTGTTGTTACAATAGTAAATTTAACCATCAAAACTCACAAACAATCCACCCAAAGGTTTCTCTAGACTAGGTAGATAAAGGTGACAAACTCTTAGCTAATTCTAATGGCTAAAATACAAGTTATAAGTGAAAGAGTGTTAGGTTTTCTGCATCCCTAATGGCTGAAGATTAAATTTTATAACAGAATAAAACAATACCCCTTTAGAGGGGACACCCTAGTGGCTAAGAGGTGCTCTATGCACAAGGAACAAAAACCAGATTGTAGAAAGTTTAAATGACTGAGAATCATGTTTCCCAATGCAACTATTTATTTCTCCAATGCAAAATTATTCAGATTGGTGCCTTTAAAATTGGGTAAATGGAGTCTTAGAATAAAGAGTCAGATCAAAAATACCCTAGGGGTGTAATCCCTTTTACTTCCTAGGGTATGCCAATCAAACTTAGGGTAAATATAAGAGGGTATACACACTCGTATTCCTCCTAGCAAGCCTTGCAAAAAAGAAAGACTTATAACCTTAACAATGAGATGAAGAAATAATGGAGGGTATATATAACATACTCCTCCCTAGGGTTTCCACCAACAATAACCAAAATAAGCAATATTGAAATAGCATATGCATATTTTTCCTTACCTAATCCAAGAAATGAGATATCAAAACCCTATTTGACCATGCGAAATTCATCCAAGAGTCAAGAGAGCAAGCCTTTAGGGGCTACGCATCACTCCTCCTCATCCATTCAACAAGAAACATTAAAAAAAAAAAAAAATCACAAGAGATAAAGACCATAACCACCAAGAGTAGTGAAAATTTCATCCAAGTACTTCTCACAATGGGAGAGTTATGTTATGAAAAGAGATTCACATGATCTCTATTTACACAAAAATTCTAACACATGGTTTGTCCACATTCAAAGGGTAAAACATAAGAGAAGCATTCAACAACCCTTATCTTACCCCTTTAACTAAATAATTCATTTAAAATTCATTTTAACACATTAGAAACCCTAAAAATAATATGACGACACCCCTTTAGGGGCGTTTTGGCACTTTGACCAAGTCGTTGCAAAAGAGAATGTGAGTCGTTGGGGCTCCTTGAGCCTCCTCATTAAGTGCTAGGGTCAATCCATGCCTTCTTCGATCAAAATATGCCAAGTTTCAATGTGAAATAACTATGTCACCATCAAACCCCCTCAAGCATGACGTCAACCCTCAAAATATGACCTTTTGTCTCTCCTAGGCAAGTCATTAGGGTACTAGGGGCTAGATAAGATCCTCCATGATGTCAAGTAAGCCTCCAAAGGCATATCTATGTGATGCAGTGTG
>ML777636.1:102374-126061 GCA_009831015.1 Picea engelmannii
ATTCACTATCATTTATTTTTGTAGGTCCCCCATTTCTTATAGAGAAGTGTTTCATTTCTTTCTAGTGGATCCTTGGGAAAGGCATCTAGAAGGTCTATATTAAGGATTTTATATTTTCTATCCAACAACAATCCCTTTGTTCCTTCGGTCCTTTATTCCCATGAAGTGAGGTACATGCCCTTCTTGGGTCACTAAATTCAAAGGGCCTAGAAGAAGACAATATTATGAAAATTTAATGAGCGGAAAGTGGTAAGTATGGTCAGGAATGGTACGATAACCCCTTAAGGGACCCCTAGTCAAAACCTTCCCCAAAGGTTGGCCACTTACTAGGAAATCCATGACACTCACCAAGGTGAAACAAGGTCAAAAGCATAATGTCCAATCAAGTGTTCTATAATCAAAATTAGTTTAAATACAACATGTTTAAATGCCTCAAATATTAGGGTGATTACCTGCCACAATCCCTGACTTGTACCGCATGGAGCAAGACCCATCTTCCTTCCAGAAACTGGATGGTTTGGTGGATGCACTGACAATGGATCAAAATGTGGTGATAGAGTGGGCTTTTGTATGTCAAAGTGGACATTGCTAGTCATGTGGTCTCTCAACGCTCCATATATGCAACCTAAGGGCCTCAAGACAACATCTCCTTGGTTATCCCACAAAATGGGGATAACATATCCTATTTCAACTAATTCCTTGTATATTTCCATGAAGGTTTCAATACTTCTCTAAATTGAACTACATTTATTTCAAGCTTGTTGAACCAAATTCTTCTTTATTAATACCTTTGTAGCATCCATGATTAGAGAAGTACGATCATTAACACCCAAAGCCTTTAATTGATTCCAAGTCTTAAAGTTAAGCAATTTTATAACATTGTTGACCATTTGTGGTTGATCACTCGGCTCTTCTAGGATTTTATTTATAATCTGTTGAGTTTGTGAATCCAAGCTAGACTCATCAGCCACCAATGTGAAATAATTCCATGTTTTAACTATCTCTGAGATGACAGGATTCCAAAGAATATATCTTGCTCCAATTAAATATGGTGTACCAGTTAGCTTACCCTAAGCTTGCTCTAAATATTTCTACAAGTTTTCTTTTACTTTCTGATATTTAGCAATGACTCCATCTTTTTCTTTCAATTAATCTTTGAAAATATCAATTTCATCATATTTACCAATGCTCATTCTTTCCATATCCTCAAACTCAATTTCCTTAATATTTAAATCAAATAATGTATTTTCCAATACTTCTCAAGGATATGTTGATGTGGATGATTGAATTGATGAAGGCTTTAAATACTTAAGATCTATTTTCTCCTTTTCCAATGTTTCAATTCATTGTTGATATGAACCAAGTTGATTATTCATTTGAACCATTTTCTATAGTAATTGATATTTTTCCTTCTACATTGCTTGAAGTTTTGGTGTCTGAACATGATCAATATTAGGCATATTAAGCTCCTTTTTTAACACTTAAATTTATGTGTTCTTGTTTTTTATCAGAGCTTGTACATATTTTGCATCATGAGGATCTACACCGAATTCTATTATCCATTTATCTATTTCATGTATCCTTGTTTTTTTTGTTCTAGTTGCTACCTTCTCTTGTGTACATTGCTTCTCAATCTTACTAGTCATTTCTTAAATTCTTCCCATACTAGTCGAGATTTGTAACAAGTATCTAAATACCATCTCATTTGTTTTTCTATGCAACTCCATTTTATCCACCATATTTATTCCATCTGATTTCAATTTGAACTTGGTGGCTTTATAATCCTAATATTTGTTTATTATTTGATCTTTTGGTTCCAGTATAGCCATATTCAAATATCTTTCTTTAAAATATAAGGCTAATAACAATTTTGTTTGAGAAGATCCATGCTTGCAAATTTGAGGATAAATCTATGTCCTTATTTCAATATTTTGATTCTTTATTTCTATAAACTAAGAAAATAGAGTGTTTTGACTTTGTTTTCCTAAATCAACGGTGTTTTCTTGTCCTTCTTGGGTATTTGAACTTTCTATAACAGTTGAAGGGATATGTTCTACAGAAAATACAAGCTCGTTTGTTGTAGGAATTTTCTTTGGAATCTGTATTAATTTATCTTTTCTTTGTTCTTGATCCTTCGTCTTTTGTCTTTTACTTTGTTGCTCATCTTCCTCCATATCAAAAATAGTTTGTGATGACTCTAGATATTTTATTTTATTAACTTTCTCATGTTGTTGTCGAGTCTCGATTATTAACGCATGAGTTGTTTGTCCATTATGGCCAGGAATATCCATTTGAAGAACTGGAACTTGATTGTGTAATAATGATGGTTCAACTCCATGTAATATGTGTTGTACATGCTCCCAACAATATTGATTTGCAAGTTTCTTCAATTTTGTCTTTGACTGATGAGTATAAGGAGCATATCCAAATTGTGCCATTTTATTCGAGATTATCTGGTAGGGATCATAATTCCATTCTTCTCTTAGCTAAAAATTTGATTCTAAAAACATTTTTTCAACTATTTCTTGAGTTTCTCTTGTGATTACAATAAAAGGACCAACTTCATTTTTTAACATGAATGTGAACTGATGTTTCTTGGAAACAAAATTTATATAATCTGAATCAATCACTTGTCTTATGTATTCTAAGGCAAATATTATGGGTGTCAAAAACACTAGTAAGAAAAAATGATTCAACTGTGAACCATATATCTTTATGATCATATTATTTTAAAACAAAAACCAATCTCCAATGGTGTTAGGAATCAACTACAAAATCCTTCTAGCTTCTGTGAATATCCTTGGTGGCGAATTCCCATGTAAAATAATATATGAAAAATCCATTGATTGATTATCAAACTCAACAACACCTTTGTTTTGTATATGCTTTCTTACCAATGATATCCATTCAATGACTGACCAGGGATTACCAAGTTCATCTTCTATTTTCTGTTGAATATTCTGAAAATGAGAAGCTTGAAAATATAAAATCGGGTAGACAAGATAGGATTGATATCACAAATATCTACTTGCATGAAACTGTGTCAACTAGTAGTGAACGATATCAACAAGGAATTGAGCATAATGAAATTTGGTAAGGGAATTCCCATATGGAGGACAAATAGATGACATAAACCCTAAAATAGCTTCATCTATAGTTCTATCATGATCATACCATAAAATTAGACACGTAATTGTTATGGATTGTCTGCAAACTTCAAGGAAAATTTTGGATTTGTATTGAGGATTGTTGGGAAAACAACATATTTATTCATATATGATTGTAATAGTGTGACATTTTCACCTGAATTTAAAGCATTATAATCGATAGACAAGGTTTCTTCATGTAGGGTTTGACCTTTAAGGATTTGAGGAAGAGATATAATTTTTTAAATAGACTCGGCATTGATATAGAATATAATGGACCCATTTTCAGATACCATGGCCCTTTTCTCAGAAAGATAGTTCTTTGCACACCATGAGACAAAATCGGGAAAATAATAAGTTAGGGGAATTATGAATTTACCCAAGTTCAACTCCCAAATAAGTAAATAATCATGAAAATCCCTAAATATACCACAAGCTAACTTTTTTTACTTATAAGGATCAAATTGTGACAGAATAGTCTCAAAATTTTCACAATCACAGTCAATTAGGCCTTTTTCATCAGAGGTTGAGGGCTTACCAGACTAACTCGATTGACCAAACTGACTACCTTTCTCCATTTATCCATATTTTAAACAATAAGAACATATTTGAAATAAGAAAATGAGAACATTACCTAAAATTATTTCTTGAAGGAGAATTTCACTGCTTTTACTCAAGTCTCAAGTCCTCGTAACAATGTTTACTGTGTGCATTTACCTGATTGCTTCAGGGATAATTTTTTTATTTTTTTTAAATCCTTTAGATTACATCAACACGACATGTTTTTATTTCATGGAACTACAACTGGAGACCATTATAGGCCGACGTATTCTTCCACTTGATTGTACTGTGCTTACATCACCATGCCACTTTTCATCCATTCATGCATTTTGAGGGAAATCTAAAGTGGTTTCATAATACCGCCCCTAGGTACCTAAATGAACAAGATTGTGACACGTTATCGCCCATCAATAGCATGGTTTAGAATTTAGATCCCCAACCCCTTGTTATCTAGCATGCACTTTCATCGACCAAAATAAACTGAGATCGTCGGTCTTGGATCTATATGAATGGTTTGATCTTGTTTGTTGAATTTTCATTTCAAATCTGAAATAATCTCAGCCATCAATTTAAAGGACTGCCAAATTCTAGCCGTAGATCATCTCGCTCAAAATTTTGAAGCTGAAATCCTCTTTCAAAATTTTAAGATAATTTCCTTCTGCCTTTTGATGTATACCAAAACCTTTTGCAAGATAGTCTACTATCAAAAAATTTCAAAATTTTTTTATCTCATAAATATAATGGAAACTTTAGTTTTGGTATATCTTTATTTTCTAGTAATATCCTTGTAAGAAAGGCTTTCTTATGTTGCATTTGTAGGAAATTAAATAAATTTTCCATTTCTTCTTTATCAATTTTATCGAGGGAACATGGAACAAGGGACCAAGATAGGCATCAATGTTTTCTTTATACAGAGAAAATGAAATAGTGTATACCACTGGTAGGTCACACACATAATATAAAACCATCTTCTTTGACAAGATACTCATTCCAAAAAATGATTTTAAACTCTTGTTTGTTCTTTGTTGTGTGTAAAAAAATATGGCAAAGAGATATAGTATGCAGGGTATCGAACCTAAACTAAGGAGTGAATGACAGGGAAAACTTGAAGTGAATGAAACTCAAACATAACCATTGTAAACCATTTAATATTGAACAAACAACTATAGGAACTACATTCTCTATTTGCATTAGCAACGAGGCTACATACCAAAGACATTGTGGGGTTGATCCTTCCTTGGACACACAGGTGGGGTCGGTATTTCCTTGTATAGGTATGCTCCTCTACGCACTCTCCTTACTAACAGGTGGGGTTGATCCAATGCAAATTTCAGTGGGTTTCTCCTATGTGCACTCTATGTATTGGTAGGTGGGGTCGATCCAATGCAAATTTCAGTGGGTTACTCCTCTACGCACTCTCCTTACTGGTAGGTGGGGTTAATCAATGCAGTGTCAACGATTTTGTGAGTGGGTTATTTGGTTGGGGGTTTGGTGACATAGTGTTATTTATGTTTGAATTTTGTTTTCTTATTTATGTTTATTTTTTGTTTATTTTTTATTTTTTATTTGTTTGTAATATAATTTATATTTATATTTATATATAGTATGTGTTATATAGTTATATATAACCCCCTTAACCCCTAACCCCCTATCCCCCTAATAAATAAATCCCCTAACCCCTCAATCCCTAACTCCTAACCCCTGAACCTAAACGACATCCAAATCCCTCCAAAAATAGTTTCTTTATTAAACCTTGTAATGGCTACCATATCACACTTGCAGCTCTATTCCATTTAGAGCCTAGGTAGTGGTTTTGGAGAATGCACATGGTTCCTATGGTGGATAGGATAGATGGTTAGAAATTTACCAAGGTTACTAGGAGGAGGGTTAAAACTTTGTGGTGGATTATCAATATTGATTGGTAGTTAAAATCAATTAGCACATGCTCCATATGGGTTAGGAGGTTTTAGGTTGGTGGGTTATAAGATAAATCAAGGTCAATAACTTCTAACCAACCAATAATACATAGAAAATGGCATAAAACTTAACAACACATAATTAACCCATATAAGAAATATTTTAAAGAGAATAAATCATAGAGAATACATAACCACATACCTCAACCTACATTTCAACAATTCAATATCATCGATATTCTTCTTCATCCAAATCCACATCTGTATCACCCAGTTCAAAATAGACATTGAAAGGATTGGACATAGCAACATCATCATCAGTGTCATTTTCAATAATTTCATCATTGATATGATCATCAAGAACATTGTCATCTACATCTAACTCAACTTCTTCACTTTGTTTGTCTAACACGTCTACCTGCAGCGATGATCCAAGTTGTGGTCATGGTAGGTCTCTCAAAATTTGTCCTAGTTAATATTATACATGCCCCATCATGAAAAATGTATTCCCTAAAAGGGAAAAATGCATGAAAACATGGCATGATGAAAATACATGCCCTAGGAAGAAAAATGCATGCCTTGTATTGGTAATTGTATATTGACCTTATGAAATTACATGAAAATGGGGTATTGAGGAAAATGCATGCCCTATTAGGGAAAATGCATGCCTCAAGTTGAAAATGTACGCTGTCTGTGTGGGATTGCATGTTTACATAGTAAGGAGGAATATTGACACCTTATTAATGACAAATGCATGCCTACACTATAAAAATGCACTCCCTTGACATGTTTTGCCACCCTATGATGGCCTAAACCCTAAATGGTTCTTCCTTAGCCCATGTGAACGATTTTCATAGAAAGATGAATGAAAATGGATGTTGATACATTGTGCATGATTGATGCTAGTATGGCATATATTATAACAACCCTAAACCCATGTTTGAAAAGTTATTTGGAAACATACTTAGGTAGTTAACCTTGCATGTTGAGTTGTTGCAACTTTTGGGAATGAAATTGCTTGAATCCATAATTCAGGGTAATATGGCTATGTTAGGTTGTTATTGTTAAACCTTGAAGAAAATGATTGAAGGTTGTTTTCCAATATTCTTTTATGATGAATACACATGTATATTGTATTCCTTTGACAGTTATAATTAGTTTGTTTACAAGTATGCTCCAATTGTGGATTCTACCACTACCCCATTATGGAAATAGGGGTTAAATTAAATAGAGAACCTAAGTCTTACAGAGATGAAATTTGGATAGTGAAATGAAAGCATTTCAAGAGATTAAAAAATGAAAGCATAGGGAAATGTAGTCATGCCCAAGTTCTGGAATCTTAGAAACTGGAAGTACTTGTAAGTCTCTCACACCTTTGATTGATTTCAAATGCATGCAAGATATCTTGTGTAGCCATGTAATTTGAAATTGAGTAAGCGTGTTTGTATTAGAGTCACAAATTTTGTTATTTTTCTTTCAAAATTACCCTCTGACACATTCACACAATCATTTTTTTAATTTTTGAAGTTATAATGCCCAGGGAAAACCCATGAGTACTTCCCCTCATTTCAAGGATGGTACCTCGGGTAAACCCTAGAATCTTCAGGGCACAAAGTCGATCAAAAACAAGTCTTGAAGTCACTACAATAATATACTCATTATGAGCTCAAACATGTCGCTTGGGAGAATTGTTCCCAACCACCCGAGCTACACCCAATTGACACATGCACACAATCATTGTTGACACTATTTTTCAAATTCAAATTACAACCCTTGATATTCCAAGTGTTTCGAAAAATTTACCAAGGATGAAAAGTTTTAATTAATTCTCAAAAATTCCAAGTCCATTCTTAAAAAATGCTACAAATCTATGTCAATAGTGATCAAATTTGAAGGGCTACTCTTAATTTCAAGTTGAAGGGTATATATTCACCTAGCCCTTCAATGATGAAAAGTTAAAAAGGTAGTTGTACTTCAATTGAAAAGAGTAAACAAGGTACACCTTTCAAAAATAATATGCTCAATAAAGTATTTCCCTTCTAATTATTTAAAATGTTAAAATCTAACAACGGTATAGATAAGTTGAAATTTCAATAGAAAATAATAATAAGCATACTTTGTAATTTCAAATATAATATTTTGATGGGTGATATATATATATATATATATATATATATATATATAGAGAGAGAGAGAGAGAGAGAGAGAGAGAGAGAGAGATGTTTCTTTGGAGGAATTTCAATGTGTTAAAAATGACAATATAAAACTTTAGACACAATCACAAAATCAAACTTATTTTGTTGAATTCATAAAGGAAAATAGATGGTGTGTGACTGAGTCACCATATCCATGGAATCTTGGAATTTCCTCTGGACCTATATAGGGATGCTCATGAGAAAAACCTTGGGTTTTTGAAAAATCAACCATGGCATACCATTGTATTATCCATGGGGGAAAATCCATCTTCTTTTGCTTCTAATTCTTCAATGTAAGGCTGAAAACAAAAATCTCTATATCCAACAACGTCTTCAAAATCTATAAGAAACAAGGGATTTTTCCCTTCATGGAGTCATCATGTGAGAAGGAGATATTAAACAAAAGCACTCATAAATTAGTCTTCCTCTTTATGGGAATTACCTCTTGTAATGTAACTTTTTTTGTATTTTCTTTGAGTGGAGTTATCAGATGAGACAGTCAAGTTTAGCATTCAAAATATTCTCATCAAGATACAAATACAAGAAGTTACCAAACATCCTAACTAAATAATTTCATCAAGATCTAGGAAATGAACCAGCAAAGACTTCCCCGCGATGACACCAAAAAATGTTACCATCCAAAATAGCAACCTTTGTAGAGGTGCCAATGGGGATAAGCACAACACGGAAAACACCCCACTGTCACCTTAGCATTGTTTCCCCTTCACTTTAGGCCAACTCCTTGAATCCATTGGGGGTATCACAATCATCGGAAACAAATATGTATAGTACCTTGAGGTAGCTTACGATACAAATCACTTCCAAAACACACCTCAATATATAGTTAGATAGACCAATGTGAATGGAATAGCCAAATGCCTTGAGAATATTCAACTAAGAACTAGGGAAATAACTACCAAAACATAAAGAGAGTTAAGAAATAATTAATTAAGTGTTGATATATAAAATATATATGCTACAATAGAAATATAAATCATCACTATGATGTCATTCTTTGGATGAAGAAACAAGCACCTTTTACCCCACAGGAGTAAGATTTGATCACATAAACCAAGAAAAAATGATATACCTGAGTTATCTCTTGATTACATGATGTAAATAGGACAATATTTCTATTCTCCATAAATTCTAGAATCAGATATATGAAAAATAACGCAAAAAATGTAGATTTTGGGTGAGGAAAAGTACCCCAAGAGTGCCTAAAAGAACTTGTAATGATAAACCTTGGGTACTTTGGTTAGGGAAATGAATAAAATTTGTAAAAATATTTCATCAATGAATGATTTCAAGTACAAATGAATAATAACCATGCAATTAGCTCAAACTTGCAAAGAGAGGTGGTGAATCGCCCCAAGGTTCCACCAAAAATATCTGAAATGTAAAATAACAGCTATGAAACACTTGGGAGATAAATTTCACCATCAGAAAGTGTTAGATATCCTTTATAAAAAAATCCACAAGTGAAATATGAGCTAGGGTAGGGTTAGAATCCACCTTTTAGGGTTAATCCCTAGATTTAGGGTTTCACCAATTCTGGTTTTTTTGTTGCAATTTAATTTCCATAAATGATAAAACTCTTAAATCATCCCACAAAATGTTTCTTTTGGTAAGATATCATGTATATTTATATTTCCATAGAAATTTTGTACAAAACATTTGTTGATAGTCTGCCACTTCAGAAACCAGACCAGTAGCAATGCATCATCTTGTTTATAAGTTTGTGAAATTCGTCTCTTAAAACTATGTGGCTGAATAAAATAGAGCCTATGATTGTCATTTTTACAAAAAACTAGTTGTTGTCTAATCTCTAGATAAATTCAATGAGGTGGGGTAGAGACACCCAGACCTCCTATAGTAAACAACAAACTAAGCAAGCTAAAAACCATAAACATTAAGAGATGGGACAACCCTCAGAAATAGGCAATTGAGGTTGGGGGAAGTCCAGGTTTTTTAGGTCCAATCCAACCATCTTCTCCACCATCAAGCTCAGTTTGTGATCAATTAATTTGACTTGCAATTGGACATCGTCGAGTTGCATCAGTATCTCCTGGTTTGCTTCATGGCGCTCAACCAGAACTTATCCCATCAACATTTTTAAATGTCAATATATATCAACAATCTTCATATATTGAGAGTTTTGAGCCCGAGTGTTGCCCGTATCCAGAATCCATGAGCTGGTGGAGTGAAGCACCTCCTCATCACGTATGAAGTGTCTTAGGACACAAACATCGGTTTTAGCAATATCTATTTCAACTCTAATATCAGGTGGAGTATGAGCATGGTAAGACTCAGTATAATCTTTGGTAGTAGAGATGAGACGAGAGCCAGAGCGACCTCTAGTTCGGCATGAGGAACCCCCCCAAGAACAACTAGAGGAGCCCCCAGAAGACATTGGCACAAAAGGGTAGAGATGGGGCCACAAGAAAGAGGGTGAGAAACAAGAAAAGGCATCAATAGAAGGTTATGGAATGAGCATCTATGAGTGGAGCGGATGGAAAAAAACAAGGCAAGGCCATGATGGGCCAAGAGTAGGTTCATAGGCACAATGATTTCTAGAGGTGAAATCTTAACGAAATGCAAAGTACAAAGGATGAGCCAGAGTGGATGAGGGTACCAATGTGGCGTCATTGGAGCAAGGCGGGTGATTGAGTGGGGTTGAGCCACAAAGGGGGCAGTATGCACAGAGGAGGGGGTGTTAAATCCCATGACCTGAGGTGATGGGAGTTTTGGGGGGGTGGAAGGTGCCAGTCGATTGAGATGACAGGTGAGATCTCGCCTCAGGATACGGGGGTAACCCACAAAATGTTAGAATAAACCTTTAAGCAAAAATGTGTGGGGTTGGACATTGCAATGTTCATTCGCCTCGGAGTTCCTGACTCCCAGAGTCTCGAATGGCTTAGCTCTTTTTTTAGTGTAGTGAAGGGTTCCATGAACCTGGTCCTATGAACTTTTTCAAGCACCATAGGCTACACTCTTTAACTCTTAGCCAAGATTTGGATTAAGGTTGTGGGCATGATCCCGTGGTCTCTTGGACAATTGGTTTGAAGGGAGTGCCCTCCAATTCACAGAACTTAAGTTCTAAAACATGGGGAGGAATTTACAAACCAACCCAGAGGCTAAGCTTGTCAACTTACACTCATTCAAATGCAATGGCCTACAAAAGAGAAGTAAGCATTATAACCATTAATTTCACGTGAAGAACAATTTATCACAATTACAGACATTCAAATTAAGCATTTAAATACAAGTGCATAGGGAAAACAAAATACTTATCTATTACAGTCGATCATTGGCCATCTGACTATGGGTGTTCATCTTTCCACCCAACCATAGGCTCAGAGGTATTCATTCTTATCACTCTTGTATGTTGATGATTGCAACTTCATGAGACATTCTCCAGATCATACTCCTCTCGACTGAGTTGACATGACTTGTGTTGGTCTCTTTTCATGCTCCTATGGACTAAGTTGAGATCACTTGAGATGGTCTCTTGTTGTACTCCTATGGACTTAGTTGAGTTGGCTTGAGATGGCTCTCCAGTTTGTACTCCTATGGATTTAGTTGAGTTGATATGTTTGAGAGTGACGTTCCTTGAGGTTGATCACATGTGGACTTGTCCCTAGTGGCAGATCACTAGATGATGTGTGTGAGACCCCTTGTTATATTTTCAAAGAGTAAGACTACTGTGAAACCATAATTTGTATTGTGAAGGGTACAAGTCGGCCCTCCTGTGTAAAGATAATTAATATTGTGTAAAAGATTAATTATATTATTGAGTTGTACAAGTCAGCCCTATTGTGCCAATAGACACATATATTTGATGAGTTAGGTCATGTATTTATTAGAGAGATACATCCCCATTGTGGATAATATCTCATTCACGCAACGCTTAGCTTGGTGAGCTGAAATTTGGTGTGCACTTTTATATGCGCTAGCATTTTTGGTCATATAACAGCCTCTTGTGTGCACTAGGGTTTATGGTGTGAGGGTTCTTTTCTTGGAAATATAGTAAAGGGTTGTTGGGTTTTTCCCTTTATTTAGAAGGGTTTTCCCAAGATAACTTCTTGTGTCTTGTGCGAGGTTATTCTTATTGTGATCTTGGTTTACCGCAGTGATTGTATTTTGTGTCGTTGCATTGTTTATGGTTCAAGTTCATACTAAATTGAAAATAAACTACATGTGCTTGAGCTTGCATTAAAAAATTCTACATGGCCACCCGCGTGCCAAGCCATGATATCACTAGGGAACTTTTGCAATTTCTCATAGACTCTCTCTCTGTTACAGCAACTCTTGCAATTCCTCAAATATTCTCTCTCTGTGTCATAGCCTCTACGAAGTTTATCAGATGCTCCCTCAGCATCAAGCTCGTGATCTTCTTCTCAGGCCATGTTTTTTGCAAATTCTCAGAGATCCTTTCTCTTGTTCTCTCCAGTAACCAGAAAAACTTATCAAGCATCTAGTTCTTCTTCTCATATAGAGAGTCTCACGCATTCTTCCTCTTTTCTTTTACATATTTAGGCCGTGCATTCCCATCCTGGTATGTCTCCTTCTTATCTGCCTTCGTGTGTATTCTTGCACACCTTTCTCCTCCTTACGAAGGTTTTGGTCTTGTCTTGTTCCTTCTGTTAGAAGGAAACTCATATCATTCTGGGCCTCCAGAAAAACTTCCCTTTGTGGTACTTTGGGCTGACAATTTTATGTCTCCCCAGCCAGACCCTCCATGCTTCCATTTATTGAGGTAGTTGATTGTTCAACCACCAGTCCTTTTCTTATTAACTGATTTCTACTTGGGATCAAGATGAGACTTATTATTTCAGGAAGGAGAAATTTGGGTCATTTTGACATAATCAACCCTCTCCACACTTTACTCACTCTTTTTCCTCTAGTGATATCATGGCAAGTACTTCAATATTTCACCCCCCCACAGTCAGTTATTGGCATTCTAGATAATAATACATTTACATTGTTCACATTCCATAGCATGGTAATCATAATTAATGATTAATTACAAGTTGGGGGAAACAGGGGTATCACAATCCCCTCCCCCTTAAAAAGGAACATCGCCCTTGGTGTTCTTTCTCAGTAACACCCGTCATGCCTTTGTCATTCAATTGTTTCAGAAATCTTGATCCTCTTTCTTGGTCAGGTCATTTCCATACTCTTGGCCTTTGTCACATGCCTTCAATAATATTGGATAACAAGCACATTAATCAAAATTTCATGCGGAAACATTTTATTGTTGTGCAAAATTCAAGAGGAAAATTTCAAAATCTAGCACAATACTTATCTGTGTAGTTCATGGATTCGCATACACATGGTTGTCTTTTTATCTTGGCTCATTGTTTTTCCTAGACATGCCCATTTTGTGCATAATCCCAATCAATAAGTTATAAGAATTATCAAAGTCTCCTCTTCCTTGCAATCAGTCACCCTCTAGGCCCAGGCTCAGGCATCCCTTTCTCTTCCATTTAGTTCCTCAGGTGATCCATATTTCCTTGCCAAGGCTTTCCCACACAGGAATATTTCTAAAGACTTCATTCATCCTTACAGTCGAGGCATCCCATAGACTTCCTTTGTCGAGGCGTCCCTCTGGCTTGTGTTTCCACAACACAACATATTCTAGGGCGATCATGGATTACCACAGGGATCTCTTGTCTCAAAAATATCATTTTCATGCTTTCCAACTTGATAGCCTTCACCTGTCCTTTCTAGACATATATTTTTCGTCTCACTTGTATCACTGATATATAGAAATTATGAGATATTATCATCAATTTCAAATTCAGAATTTTCTTGCAAATCTGTCACCCACAGATTTCCAAATTCCACATTTATTTTCAAATATGTTCAACGTAGGAACTAGGTTCACAAGCATGGGACTTTCCTTCCCATAGTAGTTTATCTAAACAGTCAATTGATCTTCCTTATGGGCTTACAACACTTCCATATCCAAGACCCTTTTCTTCCTGCAATTTCAACATGCCTCTGCCAAACAAATTGTTAGTTTTCCTGCACATTATATTTTCAATAGTATGCATACTAACAGTCCAAGTCATTTTCATCTATTGAAGGGTACAAAGAAAAAGGAAATATCATTATTTACCTATGCATCCTATCAACATACAAATTTTCTTGAATGTAACTCAAATATTAGTTGACTTTAATCAAGGTGCCAATATTCATGGCCACATCCATACCCAATGTACCCTTCCATTGGGTTCAATTTTTCCATATTTATGAAAAGCACCTCACCATGGTGTGTTGGAGATAAACCAACCTCTTCACCATAGTTTTAATCATTCTCATTCACTCTTACAGCAGGACTATGCTACCTGCTATAGGCTGATCATGATCCCAAATCAATACATTTGAAACTAAAAGTTTCTCTTAAATGCACCCAAGCATTCTTCCTTCATTGGTAACCAAGGTGCCAACATTTATGGCCACCCAAAATTTTATTTTCTTTAATAACTACACAATTCAAGTGGAGTAATGGAAGGTCCTCCTTCCTCAATGGAAAATTCATTGTATGCCCTCTTATGAAAACATGCATTTCCTCAATGCATTCCATGCAATGTGCTAATTATGAGCACCTCTATTCCCAATCTCCCTCGATTGGTCATTGTACCCATGGTACTCCTTACTCATGCATTTTCTTGCAAGGATTATAACTCATCCTTGTCTAGCATAGAATTCCTCTCTCTATTATTCAGATTCTTCTTTCCTGAATCTTACCCTGCTTGGGTAGCAATGGCATGCAATAGCCACTCAAAATTATTTGTATATCAGTAAGAAATTAAAATACTTCAGAGGGTATTCTTACCAAATCCCTCCATACCGTATGCCATGCGGGCATGAATATTTTTATACTTGTTCTAGATGCTAGCACCCTTTCTGATATTACCTTTGCAGTGGTTCTTTATGGGGAGTTTTAAAGTCCCTTCAACAATTCTTTAACCACAACCTTCTCATAGTCGTCCTCTTCTTGAGGTGGTCCATCATTGGAAACTATCTTTCTCAATAGATCCAATTTTCTTTCTACATGTGATATACATCACAAGTATATTAGTCATCGTGTAAAACAAAATTGCTTGTATCATAGCATTCAAATCAATAAAACATTTTTAGATATTCCCCAACATATCTCTATGCACTCTACCACATTACTCCTTAATATATTAGCTAGTGCAATCACAATCCAATTTTCAATTGTACTATATAATCACACAACCATCAACATCCTTATGCCAAAACACTTACCTTCATTAGTAAATCAATATCTCGTACCAGACAAATACAATAAACAACAAGGAAGGGGTCAAGGAACTCTTCCCTGGTCAAACTCCTTCTACACAGCCCTGGACTTTCAGTCCAACTAAGTTATTTTCCAAGGCCTCTCTTCTTTTACTTATCATGGCTTAACCAAGACTATTCATTCAAACTTACTTATTTATTTATTTTCCTTTTTCCAACTTGTTAGCACAAGAATTTGCAGCCAGAAGAGGCTTGCCTCTCCATAAGAAACTAAATAACCTCTACAAGAATATACAAGCTTCTAACCTATCAACTCAAGGTTCTTGATTAGTCTCATAATGTAGAAGAGAACAGACATTCCATAGCATCGTGGCGCTGCGTAATTTTCTATATAGCATGGTCTTCCATTTTACTACCTAAAATGCTACCAAATATGTTAAGCAGTGTAATGATGGCGCTATGAATTCCATAGGTTGCTACCAAATCCATTGTCATGTCAAATGTTACCAAATCTGTCAACGTTGAAGTGATGTAGTTGTGAATTATGATGGCGCTACCAAATTGCACACAGACACACAGGCAGGCGCTACCGAAATTTTGAAAGAGACCAAATTGTGCAGAGTTATTTTGCAAGGACGCTTCTGCCAGTTTTGAGTGACTAACTTAAAACTTAGATTATGAACAAATGAAAAGGTATTTTTGAAAAATGGAGGATTTTTTTGTTCATCACATACCAAATAAAAAAATCCTCTCTCAGTTTTTCAAAATGTGTTATGGTTTGATAGATATTAAACATATAAGTGGCACTACCGAATGTGCATAATTGTTTTACAGTGGCGCTACGAAATTTTCTGTAGCAGTCACGGTTTGGATATTCGCCTTGTTGGGAGGTTGCCACCTGTCAAGGAGGATTCGAATGGATTCTCAAGGATCAGTTAGATTTCAAGGGACACCTCCACCTAAGTTTTATCTCCATCAAAGGCCTCATGCAATGAGGTGGAAACAATTTATTAATGACTTCCAACAAATTCCTAAAAATTAGCAGTTTGTTGGATTTTTGTCTCTTTGATTGTTGTCACCTATCTCCAAGGCTTAGAATCCAATGTAGGAGATGGGATTATACCTCCTAAGGTTATTTGTATGCTATTTTCTATTTAAGGAAGGAGATATCTCTTGGAGAAAGAGGATTCATGAGCCAAGAGAGGCTAGAGAGAGTAGGAGCAAGCAATTTTCCTATGTGTGTTCATTTGTAAGTTTGTGGGCATTTTATGATTGTAAGAATTATTGTTATTGGAGAATCATGAGAGTTGTGATTTCAGATTGTAATTCTTTTTCTTATTTGAATATATTGTATATTTGAGGATCAAAGGTTGCCAATGATTTATGGATCCCTAAGCAACAGAGGATCTACTGTATTTTTCCCATCAGTCATTGTTTATATTCAAGTATTTTTTGATTCATTAAATTGAGAGGATATTTGTTTAGTGAACATCCTATCCTATGTTTTCCTTCTTMATTCTTCCACCTATTAGCATATAATCTTGTTTTMTRTTGAGCAGCTTTAGTGCCTTCTATGAGTAGAATGTTTGTGACTCCATTGTCCATTGGTGTAGCCTATTGATCTGCAATTCGCTGCCCTCTCCCTTTATTTCTCAATCTYGTTGATCCACCTATTCAAAACCAAAATTATCTTTTACATTATGATGGGTGATGAGCTTACACTTTAGCAGTCAAAGTGTGACTTTCAGTGCTAACATTTTTGGCGTCGTTGTCGGGGACGGATTTGAGCAGATTGAAAATCTCCCTGGGAATAACAACACTACATAGCTCCAGAATTAGATGGTGACTGAAGTTGGACACCTTCAAGACTACACATTCACCATGGAAACTCCATTTTTCAGAATCTGTTGGTGACTCCACTGGAATAAGACAAATTAAATGGCTATGAAGGCTATCCTAGCCAAGACGTTTGCCACACTCAATTTCTCAGCCATATATGGTTATCCACATCCTGTGCCTCAAATTGATGAATGGCAAGATCTGTTGCCCAGATTTTATGAAGGTGAGAATGACAGCCTTGTTGAGCATGTTCATGAATTTCATGCTTTGATGCAGCATCTTGACATCCATCATGAATATATATTGATGAAAATGTTCATGTATTCATTGGAAGGCTATGTGAGGCAATGGTATAGAAAACTCCCTACTTCTAGTATTTCCTCTTTGAAGGACTTTCATGATGTTTTTTATTCTCATTGCAAGATAATTTATCCATCTGAAAGACTTTTTGAGAATTGTTGTGAGGGGTATGCATCATATATTCAGGATTCAACAAGTGATTCCTCTACCAGTGATGATGAAGGGGATGATTGCAGAGAAAAGGACTTAGATGATGAGTTTCATAATGCTTTTCCTAAATTTTAAGAACAAATGCATCATTCATGTCAAAATCTAGGTCCCCAAGAGAAAGATCAATATGGACAATCCATCCTTTCTTTTACTCCTCCTTTTCTCAATTCTTTAATTCAAGAGGTCATATTAGGTTCAGAGTTTTTTCATCATGAGGATAGTGTCACAACTTGTCATGACCGAATTCATAGCTTACCAGTTGTTGTTATAATCTCTCCTATTGTTAATGAACCAGTGTGTCGTGATTTGTCAAGTTTTGATGACTATGAGGATGTTTTCCCTGAACAACCAGTTGTCCCAGCTATTGTACTAATCCCCTCATGCATTAATAGTCAAATGGTAATTGATTCAACTTTGTATGATGATTATGAAGATGATTTCCATGAACAATATGTTGAAGACCTTATATCGGAGAAGTACCCTTCCCATCAAAGCAACAATAGCTTGTTTCAACCCTCGTGTCATATTTTTGTTGCTGAAAAAGAAGAAAAAGATGATAATCTAAGTTTAGAAGGTGAAAAACTAAGAAATTGGGACCATAATCCAAGCTATGATGAATATCCTCACAATCAAAAGATAAGACAGAAGAATGTAGTTTCCCAAGCACTTCTAATTGTGATGAACTGCCCTATCAACCCCCTATTCCTCTTGAAGACACAAGCTCAGTTTCATCAAGAAGCCAAGATCAAATGCCATATGAGAAGATGAGAAAGGTTCAAATTAAATAAAGACAGGCATCACTAAGCCTTTTTCCTAATACACCTCATGACCAGGAGTGGACCAATGCCATATGCATTGAGAATGAATTAGAAAATCAGCAAGCAATGCAACAACCAAGCACAGTGGAGGAAGGACCTAATGCAGTACTTTTCCCTTTTACACAAAGCAATGTCATAGGGGAAAGTATTGATGATGTTTTTCAGGATCCATTTGCATCTTGTCTACAAGCAGCAAGTGAGCCTAGGCTCACTAATTTCTTCAATGCAAATTGTATTGCCAAATGTTTCTTTGACGTGCCTTCAAGTAGCAATTATCTATGGTGCTTAAGGAAGCACATTTCAAAGCTTCAAACAGTTGAAAAAATGATGAAATGTCTTCATTGGTTGTTTCATGTAACTTGAATGCTTCATTTTCCCAATAATTAGAGTAGGTTTGTGCAATAAGCTTGTTGGATAAGCATCATTTTCATCATTTTTGTCAGTTTTAGTTTTCATTTGCATTTAGTTTCAGTTGAAGGTCACAGATCAAAGAAGATTCCAGAGGTTAAAGGTTGGGAGCATCCCTAGGATAAGGCACTGAAACTACAAGGGTTATTAGAGCCTCAAAGGGAATACTCTATCCCCCATGGAGCCTATGTTATCACAAGAATTTGCAGCCATAAAAGGCTTGCCTCTCCATAAGAAACTAAATAACCTCTACAGGCATATACATGCTTATAACCTATCAACTCAAGGTTCTTGATTAGTCTCATCATACAGAAGAGCACAGACATTCCATAGCACTATGGCGATGCGTAATTATCTATATAGCATGGTCTGCCATTTTACTACCTAAAATGCTACCAAATCTGTTAAGCGGTGTAATGATGGCGCTATGAATTCCATAGGTTGTTACCAAATCTGTTTTCATGTCGGATGTTACCAAATCAGTATATGTTGAAGTGATGTAGCTATGAATTATGATGTTTCTACCAAATTGCATGCAGACACACAGGCGGGCGCTACCAAAATTTTGATAGAGACCAAATTGTGCAGAGTTATTTTAAAAGGACGCTTCTGCCAGTTTTGAGTGACTAACTGAAAACTTGGATTATAAACAAATGAGAAGGTATTTTTGAAAACTGGAGGAGGTTTTTGTTCATCACATAATAAGTAACAAAAACCTCTCTCAGTTTTTCAAAATGTTTTATGGTTTGATATATATTAAACATATAAGTGGCACTACCAAATGTGCATAATTGTTTTACAGCGGAGCTACAGAATTTCCTGTAGCGGTCACGGTTTGGATATTCGCCTTGTTGGGAGGTTTCCACTTGTCAAGGAGGATTAAAATGGATTCTAAAGGATATTTATATGTAAAGGGACACCTGCACCTAATTTTTAGCTCCATAAAAGGCCTCATGCAATGAGGTGGAAACAATTTATTAATGACTTCCAACAAATTCCTGAAAAATAGCAGTTTGTTGGATTTTTGTCTCTTTGATTGTTGCCACCTATCTCCAAGTCTTAGAATCCAATGGAGGATATGAGATTCGAACTCCTAAGGTTATTTGGATGATATTTTCTATTTAATTAAGGAGATATCTCTTGGAGAAAGAGGATTCATGAGCCAAGAGAGGCTAGAGATAGTAGGAGTAGGCAGTTTTCCTGTGTGTGTTCATTTGTAAGCCTGTGGGAATTTTATGATTGTAAGCATTACTGCTATTGGAGACTCATGAGAGCTATGATTTCAGATTGTAATTATTTTTTTTATATATCTTATTATTTGAATATATTTCATATTTGAGGATCAAAGGCTGCCAATGATTTATGGATCCCTAAGCAGCAGAGGATCTATTGTATTTTGCCCATCATTCATTTTTTATATTCAAGTATTTGTTGATTCATTAAATTGAGAGGATCTATGTTTAGTGAACATTCTATCCTATGTTTTCCTTCTTCATTCTTCCACCTATCAGCATATAATCTTGTTTTCTATTGAGCATTTTTAATTCCTTCGATGAGTACAATGTTTGTGACTCCATTGCCCATTGGTGTAGCCTACTGATCTGCAGTTTTTTGCCCTCTCCCTTTCTTTCTCCATCTTGTTGATCCACCTATTCAAAAAAATATATATATTTTACATTCTGATGGGTGTTGAGCTTACACTTTATAATTCAAAGTGTGACTTTCATTGCTAACACAACTGTAATTGTTTCCACAACTTCTCTTCTAAGGCTTCCAACTCTGTTAAACAATTCATAGTTTTTAGGGTGAGAAAATTATTCCCCCTTTTCTCCTTGTTTGCTTATGCAATATACTCCTTGTTGTGGTCTTCCTGCTCTTTTCCTTGAGCAGCCTTGGTTAGGCTCACCCTAACCTATTGGATACATTAGCATGCTCCAATAGCAAACTTTGTGTTCATAATGAATCATGAACCTGTGCACTTTGCACATTACCATTCGGTCATCAAAATGGTCAACATTCATTTGTTAGTCTTCCACTCATAAATTTTGTTTTAGAATGTAATCCAGGATATATATATATATATATATATATATATATATATATATATACACTTGCATCCCACTGCCCAATTTCCAACAATCATTAAGGTTGTGACTATGTTCTCCTGACAGAGTCTTCACATTGTTCCTCCACAAGGAACTCCTTCAGCATGAAAATTACTTACTGCATATCCTTCACTATCTATGATGGCCTCAACTTTGAGTTAGCTTCAGTTGTTTACCAAAAATTTCCATAAGGAATATAAACATGCATCTTTGTTATGCATCTAGATTATTTATCCACACCTATTCCTTGATTTGTTAACTTACATCCATGATGTACTTAACCATATGCATAATCATAAGCCTATGTGTAGCTACCATATGCAAATTTCACAACTCACATTCATATTTACTTTAAAATCATTCAACTCATGATTGTTCACAATCATTCTCATGCGATCCTCAAAGGCCTAATCATTTTTCCTCTTATCTTGACAACATAGCATCCTTTCTCATTTACTCTTACATCATACATGTGCATCACTTGCACATTTGATATCATTCACTCATATATATTTGGTCTTAATATCAGTCTTCATATCAAGAAACCTCACAATGCATTAAATCCATGCACTCAAGTATATACACATATAGCCCAAACATTCATCATGCAAGCTCACTGCTTGCACCTTTTCTGTGTCATTCATACACATGGACGTATCAAACTTTCAGATCCTCCTCCCAAGGATCTTGATTCCATCCTTATGACAAATCTCATAGAGACACTTGACACTGGGCTTCCCTCTCAGTTGAGAGCTTGCAATGATATTATTCTTTTAAACATGTATACACATATTTGTATATATGTAGGTGCATCGCTTGCACCTTTTTACCTCATTCATTCACATTTATATTTTAGTTTTAATATTAGTGTTATTTAGTGACGGATTACAATCAATCATATGACTAGTCTCACAATCATAATTCATACTGATGTTGCCCTCTCTACATGGCAATAACCAAAAAGGGTCACTTTTTCCCTTTCTACTGTAAAAACCTTCCATAATTTAGAATTCAGATAGATAGTTATTGTATTACTCAAGGTAGTAAGATAACCACTTCTAGTCTCTTCTTCATGCCTCAATTCATTCTTGGTCAACAGATCTGTACAAGGGAATCTTTTCCTAAACTCCCTCTTATAGCTATCTGAGCATACCAAGCCGTATCCATATGGCTACCATCCACCTCTAGATGTCAATATGATCCATTGGTCATCCAAAGGTGTTTTGACACCTCCTTAATCATACATTGCATCAGTCTCTACTTAATCCTTATAGTCATATCTTATTAAGGTAATAGGTCGTAACATTATCAACATTTCATTCTTGTTATTAACTCCTATTGACATAGGGTCATTCCCGTTAAAAGGTCCATTAGTAGACCATACCTTATAACCCACCATAGGTTATAACATGCCTAATTTGCATGTTCAATATTTTTCCATGTGCATCCAAGTTTTATTATTAATGTGCCTCAGCATAATCCCACTTTTGTAGGACTGGCTATCATTTCTCCAAAAGAAATGATGGGCTTATTCTACCACAGTCTAGTATGATTCAATTTTGTTGGGTAAAATACCCACTAATTTTTAATCTACATCCTTCTCCTCAAGGAATTTATGCAGATAATTTTCGTATGAAAGTAATACTCTCAACAGACTCATCTTAGCCTTGGTGAACTAGTCTCATGATTGTTCCCTAACCCATCCAAGCTTGTGTTCGAATCATGCTATGTTACATAGGGTAGAGAAGGATGCCCTCTCCCTTAAAGTTTTATAACAAATAAAATAATAATTTGACTCCTTCATGAGCCCAAGCAAGACAAGTGTTGTTGCCCGCTCTTATACCAATTTGTAACACAACTGACCCCTAAGTGTTAGAAAAATAGGACCGCGGAGAAATAAAATAAAACAAATGCAGAAACAAAACACAGAAGACACACAATACAAGAGAGACACGGATTTACGTGGTTCACCCAGTGTGGGCTACGTCCACCAGAGAAATTGCCAGGTTCTTCCTTTATTATGGCCAAGGGTCCCTTGGTGTCAGTATTAGGCCACTCCTAGAGAGACACATGTCAACCTGAAACACACTGGCAAGATATGTGGCACATGCCTTAAGTCATTGACATATCTTTTCTCTGCCACAAATCCGCCACACATGTCATCATCATTTCTAGACACGTGGACCCCCACGTGCTCTTGACGTGATACACACATCCCCACGATTAGACTTCCAAAAGGGATCTCAAAGGATTCGTAGATCTATGACCCACAATACTTCGCAACTTCAGCATTTGGGGGTTTTGGTGTTATAACAACTTTGTTCTCTCGAAGTGGTCAACGCTAGATTGACCACGGAATCGATCCATCAGTCAAGGGAGATCCTGATTACCCTCATATCTATGAATCATGTTACTTCACGACTGAGAATATGATTGGGGTTTGCAAGGGGACGAATCCCATTTTTACGGGTAAATGACCGTTAGTCGTCGATCATCCATCAAGTTACCAGTTCGAAAAATCACCTTCATCACATTTGGGCATTGCAGTGTTCATTCACCTCAGAGTTCCAAACTACCAGAGTCCCGAACGTCTTAGCTCCTTTTTGAGTGTAGTGAAGGGTTCTTTGGACCTAGTCCTATGGAACTTTTTCAAGCACCAAAGGCTACACTCTTTAAATCTTAGCCAAGATTTGGATTAAGGTCGTGGGCATGACCCTCTAGTCTCTTGGACAACTGGTTTGAAGGGAGCGCCCTTGAATTCACAGAACTTAAGTTCTAAAATAGGGGGAGGTATTTTCGAACCAGCCCAAAGGCTAATCTTTTCACCTTACACTCATTCAAATGCAACGGCCTACAGAAGAGCAGTAAGCATTATAACCACTAATTTCACGCGAAGCACAATTTATCACAATTA
>ML777636.1:129716-159927 GCA_009831015.1 Picea engelmannii
ACTACCTATGGCCACAACCAGACTATCCCACAAGTCTAGTAAAGAACACAACAAATTGATACATTTATCTTCATCTGAAATTTTAATCTCAACAGATACTAACTGACTTACCACAGTATTGAAGATGTTCAAATGCTCTGCCACTGAGTCTCCGTCTCTCATCCTCAAGTTATACGGCTTCTCTCTCAGGAATAGTTTATTTACCAGGGACTTAGACTGATACAACTTCCCCAACTTTTCCCATAAATCCTTGGTTGTAGCTTCATCTGACACATTCAGTAATACTGAATCGGAGAGACACAGTCGGATTGTGATATTTTCCTTCTGATCCATCTTTTTCCAGTCATCTGTAGAAGTTCCTGTAGGTGCAGTACCTGGATCTACCGCGATCCATTGATCTTTCTCCACCAAAAGATCTTCCATCTTGAGCTTCCACAACTCAAATCTTTTCCCATTAAACTTCTTGATCTCCATCTTCGAATTGCTTGCCATTTCTTTTCACTTGAAAAACAATACCGTAGATCTCCTACTGTAACAAGGCTTATCACAGTCCCGAGCCAAACCCTTGACCACAAAGGCGTCCCCCTGAAGCCAATAAAGCTTTGATACCAAATGTAAATTATAACCTTGTACAATGTCTACTGTAAACAAATATTCAGAAAAGAACAGAAAAGATACAATGGAAAATACAAACATTACACAGAGATTTTTCCCCTGGAAACCCAAACTGGGAAAACCAACATATATTATATTCATTCATTATGTTACATTGTTTACAATACAATATACATATAGGAGCCAGCGGCATCCAAAACCCTAACCCAATGACCTGGAGTAGTCCAAAACCCTAATTCCTTAACCGGAAATAGAAAACCATCGACAAAAACCATGTGCCGAAAAACCACCTAAATATATGACACGTTTCTCGAGGCAGGTGTCACGTTTCCCGAGGCAGAAAAAAATTGGGGGTCGCTACCCCCGGACCCCTTTGCGAAGGGCTCCGCCCCCCTCTAACCCCCCTACGCATCGGGCGCATATGCTCAGACACTACTACTCGTGCAAAGAATATAACACATACCCAACACTCAGGTCATGTTTTCTGCAAATTTTTCAGAGATCCTTTCTCTTGTTCTCTCTAGTGACCAGAACAACTTATCAATATTTCAGTTCTTTTTCTCAGTTGGAGAGCCTCATGCTCTCTTCCTCTTTCCTTCTACATATTCATTCGTGCATTCCCCTCCTGGTATGTCTCCTTCGTGTATTCCTTCACGTGTATTCTTGCACGCCTTTCTCCTCCTCGGGAAGGTTCTGGACCTGTCATGTTCCTTCTGTCAGAAGGAAACTCGGATCAGTCTGGGCCTCCAGGAAAAATTCCCTATGTGGTACTTCATGATGACATTTTTATGTCTCCCCAGCCAGACCCTCCATGCTTCCATTCATTAGGGTAGTTGATTGTTCAACCATCATTCATTTTCTTATTAACTAATTTCTCCTTGGCATCAGGATGAGGCTTATTATTTCAGCAAGGATACATTTGGGCCATTTTGACATAATGAACCCTCTCCACAGTTTCCTCACTCTTTTTCCTCTAGTGATATCATGGCCAGTACTTCAAGGATTCACCCCCCCACAGTCAGTTATTGGCAGTCTAGACAATAACACATTTACATTGTTCATATGCCATAGCATGGTAATCATTATTAATGATTAATTACAAGTTGGGAGGAAAAGGGGTATTACATCAACAATATTCAACACTAGTCCATAGGGCCATTTGGAATGGAGGCTTGATTGGTTAATGGGGTTATTAAGCTAGGAGGTTTTTAGATGGTGAGATTATTTCACTACATAGTCAATGGATTGATGGATAAGTGGACATGGCATTTGTGGTGAGCAAGCTAGGTGTTGGTGGGTGAATGCAAATAATCTGATGAACCATTATGCATATGGTCAATATAGTCAATATCATCAGAAGAAGTCAACAATAGTTAATTATAGTGGTCAACAATAGTCAACATGGTCAATCAAGGTGAAGTTTTGATGGGTTATTGGGATAGGAAGTTTGTGGGTGATGGGATTATTGGTCTACATGGTCAATGAATTAGTGGATGAGTGAGCAAGTCATTCATGGAAAATAAAGGTAAGGGTTGGTGGGTCAGTGCATATGATATGGTGAACCATTTCTAATTATGGTCCACCATGGTCAAGACTGGTAAAAAATGACTCATTATTGTTAACAATGGTCCACATGGTCAATGAGGGTCGTGGGTTGGTGGGCTAAAGGGGTTATTTGGTTAGGAGGTTTGTGGGTTGTGAGTTTATTTGGTTACGATGTTTATTAATGATGTGATTATTGGGTTATGTGGTGAACAAATTACTATATAATTGGACACATTGTTTGTGGGAAAGCACATTGGGAGTCGGTGGGTCATTGTGATTAATACGGTGAACCATGATCGACTAAGATACACCATGGTAAAAAAGGACAGCAATGGTCAATGATGGTTGTTTCCCCCCTTAATGCATAGTTTATTTTGCATTTCCATATTGGGCCTATTTTCTCTCATTGAGAACAGTAGAATACCCTTGAACTTCAATGGTAGCTATAGATTGACAAAAAATTTTACAAGGCTGCATTGATTAATGATATGAGGAGCAAGGAAGTCATAGAATATGAATGCCCTAGTTTTGGATATGTCTAAGGCATGAAAGATGGTGAGATTAGGATCAAACACATCATAAGGAGTTGAACACCCTACCTAGTTTGGGATCTATAGACTTATACAAGGCAAGACAAAGTCCAAAAGAGTGAATTCCCTATGTAAGAAAATGTCAGTGGCATTACAATGGACAAATTAAATAGCTAGTGAAGGAATGACCTAGCTTGGAGCATAGTTTTGGTCAAAGGAGTTCATTTAATTAGGAATATTCCACTTCAAAGGCGTATTTTTTTTATCTTGATCATGAATCTACCCCTTGTAGGAGGAAGATTATAGGCAAGACACCAGTTAAATCATAATAAAGTGACTTTATGAGGCATTTCACATTATCCAAGGTGCATTCTACATATATGGAGGCATGTTTCCTCATTGAATCATTTGGGAAAACACACTTGGTTTGAGGCATGTTCTACATATTTGGATAGATGTCCTTTGCCTAAGCAAGCACCATGTAACATGGTGTACATGGTATAATCCCCTAAGAAAGTAATTAGTGCACACTCTAAAAGAGTAGAATGACGACATGTGGCAAGTGGACCTATGCAATCGTCCCAAGACAAATTTGACCTATAATCCCAGAAAGATTGAATTAGAGCATCATTATTGCTTCATGTGAATCATAGAATAGAAGTGATAGAATTCATGAGAACTCTAAGGGAGTTTTATGGTTAAGGAGGCCCTAAAGTTCCCTAGAAATGACCTAGGGAGTTTCACCCTAGGTACAAGGACCTTTTCTACGATTTAAAATATTATTTTCACCTCCTCAATCCCTAGGTGGATGAAGCATTAATTTTGGATGGAAAAAGGTACAAATAAACGAAATATTCATTTGGTAGAGGCATGGTTTGAGTTGTGGGAGATCCCCTCTAAGTTTAGTTGAAAATCTATTGGGAGGAAGAAGTTAAGGGGAATTTCAATGTGAGGTTAATTTTTTTTCCTATTTCTTGGGTTGATTTGATGGTTGGAAATTACTAGTACTAATTTGTTGGAATAATATTTATAGGAAGGGAAAAATTTATCCAATAAAAGGACGTTAGGGTTGAAGTCAAACTCTCCCTCCATTTTGTTGTAATAATTATAATCATTGAAGGATATTTATTGTTGTAATGTTTTGGTTAGGGTTGTTCACTCTATTTTGAAGGCTACCCTAGCTAGGTTTTGAAGGTTAAATGTGGCATGTTAAGGCCATCTTGATATTTTGGTGAAATCACAATTGAAGAGTGGTATATTGTTGATTGTTCATTATATAAAGAAGCCTACTATTGTCTATTTATTTTATGATTTCATATGTGGTTTTCCTTTAATAATTCATGGTTACACCTTATTGCTTGGTTGATTTCATAGTTGTTGTGAGGAGCGTTTTTGGAAGATCCCTCCTTTCGATGTGGTTGGTTAAATCATATTTATAACAACCTATCTACACCTCCTTCCATATAAGTTTGAACCCTATTGATTGTTGATCTTAAATCCATCACCCATTGGGTAGGCACTAGTCTTGGAAATACACCATCCCTTAATATAAAGTATATCACAAACACCTTGTCCTAGGGTTTCCCCCTTTGTGTCAAAGGAGAGTAAACATAAAGTGAGAGGAATATTTGTTGTGCTGAAAGTGGGAAACTTCCTAAGTGCATCTAGGTTTTCACTTTGTTCAGCGACTTGAATATCTTTGAGTGCAGGTGTGAGAGGTAACAAATCAACGTCATTGTCGAGGACAAATTCTAATTCCAAAGATTTGGTAGATTGGCTACAATAACTTGATGAGGGAATTTCGTTGAAGACCTTTTCTCATCCAGTGATGCCACAAAAGAGCCATGTTCCAGGAAATTTTGAAGTGAACTTGTTGTTTGTAGAGGTAAAGACATCTAGCAAACTTAAAAGCATTTGAACCCTCACCTGGCGACTCCATTGATATTACAGAGAGATATGGTGGTGATATGTTTTCCAAATTCCATATCAATTTTCATATTGAAGAAGTAAAGAAACATGGCATCATTGCATGCCACGTTGTATGGCCCATTGGATTTTGTGAATATCTCAAGATATCCAAATGAGTTCCCTGATTCAAGTTGGGATGAGCACATTGCCATGGAAATATTGATTCAACTACACTACATGTCATATATTTCGTGAAATTAATTTTAGATTTTGATATTTCCTATGAGAATGTCATGATGAAGATATTTGTATGTACCTTAACAGATGAGGCATTGGATTGTTTTGAATATTGTAGTCTATGGGAAAGATCTCCATTTGTAATTTTGATCAAAGTGTTTCTTAAACATTAGGATCCTATTTATGAAGAAGAAAAGGTTGGGGATCTAGTTTAAAATTGGGATTATAAAGAACGTGATATCTAATACATTATCCTTGCATATGAGAGTAACTCCTTTGGTGGCTCTCTTGGCTGAAATCAAGGATAAGCATGATGCATGTATGTATTTGGTTGAGTTTATCAAATAAAATATTGTGAGCTAGGCTACGAGAAGATTGTGCATGAATTTCATGAGGATCATTTGGATCACCGGTTGTCCCTTTCATCACATGAGTCACTTATGTGTGAGATTTCAGATCTAGAGGAGGAGAAGCATGATGAAGTTATTGAACCTTGTTGCAACACTTCATGAATATCTTGATGTTGAATATTACATTGAAGAACATGCACTCTATCTTGTTTTAAAATAAACATCTCTTGATGATGATGTACATCAGGTCATTCCAGTAGCCATCATCATGGGTTTTGAGGAGGATAAAGGTTTGGTAAGTTATATTCCTTTTCAAATTTATGAACTTAATGATTTGAAGAAGATATATGTGGTAGAGAAACCCTTGGAGGACTAAGAAAGTGTTGGTGCTTCCACTAACTCATGTGATAAACAACATGACAACTAAGATAATGATGATGTGGGAACTCTTTTGGTGATCGGGAGACATAGATTGGATGTAGACCAGTAGTTTATTCATGGAGCTCCCATTTATGATACAGATAATGGGATGATGATGGAGGAAATATGAATTGACCCTCTTCACATCCAATCAATTTTTATAGCCACTTCATGGAGCATGAAAAGGACATTTCTAACCCTATTTTCATTGATTTTGGACATCTAAACATTGTTCATGTATGTGAACCATTTTCCATGATTGTTGAACAACCATATGTCCTCATCAATGGGGCATATTTATTGCAACATAAAGGTCATTATGATTCCATTAAACAAGAAGAAATTCTTCTGCCATGATGTCCTCATTTGGTACCTAATTCTTGTATGAAAAATTAGTAGAGGAAATGTGTTTTGGGCTCTGTTAGTGTCCTATAAATAGGTTGTTAGACTCTGGATTAAGTATGCATGGAAGGGTAAAGTCATGCTTTGGTCTCATAAATACCATGGCATTTTTCTCTAATGTGAAAGTCACAATTGAGTCAATGCATTTGTGACTAATAAAATTGCTTAGATAGGGTCATAAAATAAAGTTTGAGTCATAAATCATGTGGTCTTGATGTCACAGAATATGGGTTGTCATATCAACTAAGGGTCGTAATGAAAGATTAGATGATCAATCAAAATCAGTTAGATTTAGTCTTGTGATGGCTTAGCAAATCTCATGAGCTCAAATTCGATGGAGGCACGTGGCATCATCAAGCAAATTGGAGCGCTACACAAGTTGTTGCACAACTTCCTAATGATGCACAAATCTGGTGAAGAAGTACAACAAGGAAATGATTGTTTCAAGTGGTGGTTCAAGTTGATTTTTTCTTTCAAATTACCTCATTCTACCTGCAGTAAAAATCCTAATCGCCATTTTTCCTCTCTGTAAATTGCAAACCCCTCATTTAGTTTGTTGTGCATGGGTTGCAGGGGACGTTGCATACGGTGTTGTGCATCATCACCTGCATTACTCTTGTGCCCTCTAACAACTGGTTTCAGCTCCTGGTTGATGTTTTAAAGGAACACCTTTCTTATGAACCCAAAGGCCTAAAATTTTTCCCTAAAACACAGACCATATCCATAATTCTGCTCATTCATTGCGCATTTGCAATTGCTACGTTTTACCATGTGCACAATCCTCTTATTTATTTCCCACGGGTAAGAAACATACATCATCATCATGACGACTCCAAAAGGCAAGAGGAGGACTACAAAAGGTGGAAACATCGTTATATTTGACCCTCAAGACCTAAGGCTAGTAAATGCAAATCCAACAATCAGGGTTTCTTTTGAACAAATCAGTTGCATTAGATTTTGTGAAAAGCTTCAAGGGTGCAACATGCAGGTGGAAAAAGAGTTTTCCTTGAGCTTTAATGGTGTTGAAGCTAAAGTGGGAAACAAGAAATTTCATGTTTATGAAGACATCATCGTTCCTGCAACAGAGATCCCTGCTTGTGGAGAGAAATGGTTCAAAGGTATGCAACTGGATCTAGCCTGCTACCATGAATTTTTGAAGCCTAAATTTAGAAACACATATTTTGGAGCCACCATACCCAGAGAACTTCTATTCAAGAATTATATCAGCTTGTTGAGGGTAATTCAAAGGTTTTTCACATGTGAGGAAAAATTCACTAGGGTTTACCAATATCATATCAGACTCTTAATGAACTTCATTGGTAGGAAACCTTTAAATCTACCCTATTACCTCTTCAGAATCCTAGGGAAGATGGATGACAAAGTGAAAGTAAGGAAATACCAAGGGGAACCCAGCCTCTTCCATTTTTCGTTGATAAATTTGTTGGTTTTAGAAGAACTCAGAAAGAGAAATTGGGATTGGAAAATTTTTGAATCAACGTCAAAGATAACAGTTGATTCTTTTAGAAACCCACAGAGCATGAGAGATACATCTTCATCTGTAGCAAATACCACCACATTTGTCCCTGAGAGTTATGTCAAAAAGAGGGAAAAGGAAATTGATGAACCTGCATTAAGCCAACAAGCTAAGAAGAGAGGGAAAAAGCTCCAATTTTCACTAGAAGTGGTCAAAGTTCCTAGTAAACTAGTTACTAGTTTAGCAACAAAAAATATACCTGCCACAAACACATCACGGGCACCTAATGAAGCTCCAGAGGCCTTCACAAAAATATATCTCTCTGATGAAAAAGACAACCTTGTCATTGAGCTACAAAAACAATTGAAGAAAACTCATTTTTTCATAGCACAATTGCAGCATGAGAATAGGGAAATGAAGAAAAAATCTTTGGAACAGGCCTTCAAAAAAGATATCTCAGTAATAGGTGAAACATCTGTGCCTTTAACTCCAACAGGTTCCAAAAAAAAAGGTAAGGGGAAGGTAGTGGAGAAAAGTTCAAAGGTGAAATAAAAACCTAAGCCTAATGTTCCTTTGACAAGATCCTCRGCCAKAAAATTAYAGATTCARGAAGAAACTCCAACAAAGGGCCARCCAGCAGAAGWAGAAAWGAAGAAGAYTACCCATGGTGAGSATMAKCATACTTTCAACARACTRAGAAGACARTTGAAAGARGCAMAAAWWGTAATAATTMAACTCRKGGAGWAGGATAGGMAAGCAAGGCTCAWGCTCAAAGAACATTTAGATGATTGTGAACCTGCAATAGATAAGGCCARAGCAATGGTAAGAATAACCCTGCCACTACACAAACARTTGAAGAGCATGTATCATCAAAATTTGGCATGGAAGAGAGAGAACATAAAACTCAAGAAAAACTTGCAGCAGTTGGAGATAGACAAGAAAGGGAAGGAGAAGCTTGATTTGCTTGTTGAAGCAGCAAAAATTTGAGCCCTTGGAACTAATTTCACCCAATTTTGCATTTTTTCTTTTTGTCAAATGCCCTAAATATTTGAGGATGGCACATTGATTTTTTATCAAGGTTGGATAATTATAGATGGCTATATCATTTTTATGAATGTACCATGTTTTGGAGCTTCTATTTTGATTATGAACTTAAAACGCATAATTTACAATTGTGCAGCAAACATGTTGCGCAACCATGACATTTTTTTTATGAGCAACAAAAAGAGGTTTTATTGATAGTTGGAAATCCAAAGTCTAAAAAATGAGATGAATATGAGATCTAACATATAAATGCAATCAACTAATCACTTCATCATGATGAGTTAGTATGGACTCATTTATTGCAGTGTGGCACATTAGGGTTTTGAAGGTTTAAGAGGCAAGTTATGTTTTAAAGAGGGTGAAGAGGTTCTAGAACACTTTATCATCATCAAAAGGAAAAATTCACCATCAGCCATCATCATCCTATCAACAAAGGTCAAAAAGAGTGACCAAAGGTGAAAGAGACCCCTTGTTGCGCAATTGTGTTGTGTTTCTCATGTAGGTTGTTGTTGCACAATTGTGACAGAGTGCCAGAATCCCTCAAAATCGACAAGGACAGCTTAGCAAATATTTCCAGGTCATATACAATGATATTTGAAGACAAATACAATAACAAAGGACACATAGCATGCATTTGGTTAAATCAATTCGAATGAAATCAATTTGGTTAAGATAGTTCCCTAGTTTTATGGAACCTAGTTGAAATTGTTTCTATTTCAATGTACCTTAGTTATGTTTTTGTGCAAATAGTTTAGCTTGTATCCCTTAGTCCAAGGGTGAGTAATTTTGTATTTATTTCATGAAATTCAACATGGAAAGGGTTGGCAAGGGTGTAAGGAAAAGACTATTGAGTACATTTTGTAAAACTTTCTTTGATATTAATGAAATTTGTTGGATCAGAAGTCCTTGAAATTTGACTCCATAGGTACATGTGATTGTCCATATTTATGTATGTGATCCTACAACATTTGTATTATTGTTTAAATTAATCTATGTGATATATATTCTTATTTGTGTTAATGTTAAGTATATGTATCAAAATTCATTTGTATATGATGCTTTGTTGCATGTATTTTCAATTGTCTTTATGTTGTAATCACCTTGGGATTCATCCTTGATAGATTCCCTAAGGGGTTATTTGTTTTCTATGTAATATTCAATCTACAGTGATATTTAATTGGCCTAAAGAAGTGCTTTCTATCTTGCCTTTGATCAGTCACCTTTTAATTCCCCAAGTGTCCTATAAATTGTCATTGATTTCTGACCTTTTAGTGACTCCATTTCCCAATGGAATTTCTTTCCACATTGCCACCAAATATATAAATTCAATATTTCCTTAGAGAAATATCCTTTGGATGAAATTCCAAATCAATCCTTTGAGTGATTGATTTGAAGAGAGAGATCCCTCTCTGGTTGGAAGGGTTGGCTTCCAGTCTCAAGTTGGTTTGTTGTTACCCTTTTGATTTGCTTCCTCGGCCAAAATCAATTTACAGAGTGATAACATTTTGGTGTCGTTTCCAGGAACCAAAGGTGAAATATTCCCCGGGTGAACGAAAAAAATTTCAGATCTGGTTCTTGAGGGTGACAATGAATCAAACACAGCTTTGGCTGAATATTCACCCTAGCGACTCCAAATTTGAAGATCAGTTGCAGATAAATTTTTTGTTAGAGAATCATGGCTACAAAAACAAAACACACAAGGCATCATCCAGATCCTAATCCTCCAGAAATTGTTGATAATCCAGAAAGGCTCCTGTGAAAAACTAAGAAGAAAGCACCATAATCAGGTATTTTTTTGGATTGAGTTTCGTCATTTCCTAAAGATGGAGTAAAATGTATTCAATATCTAGATTTTGATATAAAATTTGAGCAGTCTTTGTTTAGATCCAAGTCAGAGTCAGATCTATCCCAAATTATTTTTGATGAGAAGGGATTCTTTTCTTTGATTAATCTTCCCTTACAGTCATCAGTTGGTTCTTTAAAAAGTCTTGTAGTGATTTCATCTAACTCAATTGTTGGTACCCCTAAGTCCTCATCATCTAGTCATCCTTCTCCTTCAAGCCCTCCTAGAATTATGGAAGACATATTTTCCCCATTATCTCTCCCTGTTGCACTTTATGATCTACCAAGGAATTATGCACAGAGAATGAAATAATTTGATGCAGAAGGAGACATAACAGCTCAACAACATTTAGATAGATTCATTGATTTCATAGATCTTGACTATGTTGACTATGAAGATGTTAAGATGAGGTTATTTGCAAATGGTTTTTCAGGAGAAGTTAGAAAATGGTTTAAGGCCCTCTCAGCAACTAGCATTCCCAATTTTGAAAATTTTGAAACTCTTTTTCTTGGGAGGTGGGGTAATAAGAAAAACCCTTTGTAGTTGTTGACACAATACAATAATTTGAAAAGACTCCTTGTTGAGACAGTCCATGAATTTTCCACCATATTTATGAATATTTATAACTCCATCCATGATCAAGTAAAGCCTTCTCCATGACTTTCCCAACTCCATTATGTTGATGCATTTGAGAGTGAATTTTCCTTGCTACTAAGAGAAAGAAGGTCCACTTCCCTGGATGATATGATGAACGATGCAATTGAAGTAGAAGTGAACCTAGCTGCATCAAGAAATATTAAGCTCCAAATAAAAGCTAACAAGAAGAAGGATAAAGAAGAAGCACTACCTTCTACCTCTCAAGCATCAAACGAAAAATTGGTAGAAACATTGTCCTTGGATAATAAGCCTCCTGAGCTTCAAGCTAGAAATCTAAATTTTAGAAGGCCTCATGTTCCTCAAATAAGGCAGAGGGAACAAAGGATTCTAGTTGATCAACGAGTCAGACCCCCTTTCCAAAACAATTATGCTGCAAAAGAAATTGAGGAACCTACTGAAGGCATTCATTGTTTCAATCTAGAAGAGCCACAAATTTACCTAACTAAAGAAGAGCATGATATGTTCATGCAAGATCAAAATGATGAGTTAAAGGAGAAAGAGGATTATAGGAAAGGATATCATAATGCAATCATGGAATTTCAGAAACAATATAATCTCAGAAACAAGAAAATGAAAACAAATCCTCCAAAGGATTCCAAAGTTGATTTGCCCTCTTCTAGTCATCAAGAAAAATATCTTCCAAAAAAGGACACACCAGATAAAGGTAAGAAAAAATAAGATCCCCCGAGGAAGGTTCCAGAGGAAAGAAAAGAGGGTCATTAAAGAGGTAGAAAAATTTCAACTGTCCTTCAATTTTTAAAGTGAAATGGAAACAATTAATATTTTTGTACCTTTAAATGAACTAATCAGAAATGTGCAGTACAAGAATTAGATTATAAAAATGCTTAAAATGGAACAAGCATCTGATACCCTTGATGTACAGGATGATCATCCTACCATCATGTTTGGACCTCGAGTTGAAGAAAGTGATGACGATGGGTATGTACCTCCATTCTATATCAGTCTAAATATTCATGATGTAACTCTTCATAATGCAATGTTGGATTCAAGGGCATCTCACAATTTTATGCCAAAGGTGATCATGGAGGAGTTGGGTTTGGATATCACGAGACCTTATAAAGATATGTTTTCTTTTTATTCTAGAAATGTGAAGTGTTTGGGTCTGATCAAGGACCTTGTTGTTTCTTTACCTTAGATCCCATCAAAAATTATGGTCATGGATGTAGTTGTTGTAGACATTCCTCTTAAGTTTGGAATGTTATTGTCAAGGTCATGGGCTACTAAACTCAAAGGTAGTCTACAAATGGATATGTCTTATGTTATAGTTCCATTCTTTGGCCAAGACAGACGATTGTACAGGGAATTCTTATTGAAATACATGGTAAGTAGCAAAGATAAGCCCAACAACCATCCTATCTATTCAATTGAGATTGATATTGGGTCTACAATTTTCTATAATGATTTGTGTTTTGAGGAAGATGATCAAAATAATCCAAAAGATCAGAAAGAAAAATCAATCTCAGAATAGAACAGAAATGAAGATGAGGGTATATGGAATATGGACTTTGATGGAGCAGTCAACAAAGAGGGACTAGGGGAAGGTGTCTATATTATTCCTCCTAATGCTAATTCTAATTCAAAACTATGTTCCTATAAGTTGGCCTTTGATTGTGTAAATAACATGGTTGAATATGAAGCTTGTATTATAGGTATGAACACTTTGAAAGATTTGGGGGCAAAGAAGATATATGTACATGGAGACTCTGAACTTGTAATCAACCAAGTCAAAGGTATATACCAAACTAAGCATCCTATAATGAGGACCTATAGGAATCTAGTCTTGGATTTGCTTGAAAAAAAAATTGAGTATAACATTTCAGTGGTGCCAAGGGAACAAAATCCGATTGCAAATGTTCTTGCCACATCAACGAGTGTTTTCAAGATCCCAATTTATCCCAACAAGAAATATGAAATTGAGGTCAAGCACATGCCAGCTATTCTAGATAATGTCAAATACTGGAAAGTATTTGAAAATGACAAGAAAATTATCAGATTTATGCAGATGGAAGAAGAGTATGCAAATGTCCAAATTGATGAGGATAATTTTTATGATAAAGATGAAGATGCAGCTTATATTTCAGTCTCAGATGGGTATGTCAATGAAATAGAAGGTAAAGAGATTATTCAATTGAAGAACAATATTCCCAAAGTTCTTGTACCTCTTGAAAAATTGTTTGATGACAATGATATGGCTAAAAATCCCAGGGTAACTCCAAATGAATCTGAAGTTGATGACTTTAATATAGGGACTGATAAAGAACCTAGATTTGTCAAGTTGTCCAAGTCCCTGACCCATGAAAATGGAAAGAAATATCTTGAATTGATGAGGCAGTTTTTTGATGTGTTTGCCTGGAGTTATGAAGATCTGAAATTGTATGATAAGAGAATCATTCAACACACAATACCAATTAAAGAAGATCAGAAACCTTTTAGAAAAAATTGAGAAGGATCAATACACTCTTCCTTCCACTCATTGAGAAGGAGGTAAGGAAATTCTTTGATGCTAAAATAATTTTTTCTTTGAGGTTTTCCAAGTGGTTAGTTAATCACGTGCATGTCAGAAAGAAAAGTGGAGAAATAAGGCTTTGTATAGACTTCAGGAATTTAAACAGAGTCTCTCTCAAGGACAATTATCCCTTGCCTAAAATGGATCACATATTGCAAAAGATTGTAGGCTCCCAGAGAATGTCAATGTTGGATGGGTTTTCTAGATACAACTAGATCATGGTGCACCCAGATGACCAAGACAAGATAGCATTTACAACCTGATGGGGCACCTTCATGTATGCTAAAATGCCATTCGGACTCATGAATGCAGGGGAAACTTTCCAAAGGCCTATGGACATAGCATTTGTTGAGGAGAAAGATAAGTTCATTGTTATTTACTTAGATGATATAACTGTGTATTCAAACTCTGACAGTGAACATTTGCAGCATTTGAAGCAAGTTTTTGAAAAGTGCAGAAAATTTGGGATCTCTCTCAACCCAAAGAAGTCTAATTTTGTTGTGAAGGAAGGAAAATTGTTGGGACACATAATTTCAAGGGATGGTAACAGAATTGACCCCAATAGAGTGGCTCCAATAGAGAAAATTAGTACTCCAAGGAGCAAAAAAGAGTTACAGTGTTTTTTGGGTAGGATAAATTTTTTAAGAAGATTTATTCCTAATCTAGCTGAAATAATAAAACATATCACAAATATGTTGAGGAAAGGAAATGAAATAATATGGACAACGGATGCAAAGAATACTTTTGATGAGGTAAAGGTATCTCTGACCAAAGCTCTTGTTTTGGTTAGTCCGTATTTTTCAAGGGAGTTTATTATTTTCTCCTTTGCCTCGGAGCACACTATAGCAGGAGTACTAATGCAAAAAAACAATCACAATCAAGAGAAAACTATTGTTTTTTTCAATAGGTCTCTGAGAGAATCCACTCTTAAGTACAATATTTTGGAGAAGAAAGCCTATGCCCTAGTAAAGGCTTTGAAAGAGTTCAGAATGTATATTTTACACTCTCATGTTCTTGCATATGTTCCTAACAGTGTTATAAAGGGCATTTTGACTCATCCTGATCCTGAGGGCAAGAGAGATAAGTGGGTTATAGCCCTGCTAGAATATGAATTGGAGATTAAACCTACAAAGATAATCAAAGGAAAGGGACTTGCTCAAATAATGACACAATCCAATTTTGAGCTACTGGGAGTAAATTTTATTGTTGATCTCTCACAAGGTGTAGAAGAAGAATTCCATCCTCAAAATTCTTGGATTCACCTTGGTACAATGACATTATCTTTGTTTTACAAAAATTGCAAGCTCCTCCTGAATTGACTAAAACCAAAGCCAGATTTTTAAAGAAAAAGGCAACAAAGTTTTGTGCACTTAATGGTTCCCTCTATTGGAAAAACCCTGGTGGAGTGTTATTAAAATGTATTCTAGAGTATGAAGCTCAGCGGACCATGAAGGAATTCCATAAGGGTGGTTGTAGAGGTCATCATTATTGGAAAGAAACGGTTAATAAGATCCTAATATCAGGGTTTTATTGGCCTACTATATTTGTTGATGTGTACAAGCAGGTTTCCAGTTGTCATGAATGTCAGGTATTTGAAGGGAAAAGAAATTTGTTTCCTTTACCATTGAAGCCCATTTCTATAGAAGCTTATTTTCAGCAATGGGGCTTGGATTTTATAGGAGAAGTGGATCCTTCATCCTCAGCTCAACATAGATGGATTTTAACAGCCACTAACTATTTTACAAAGTGGATAGAAGTTTTACCTACTCGACAGGAAACTAATTCAGTCATCATTCAATTTTTGGAAGGTAATGTACTCTCAAGGTTTGGTTATCCAAGAAGTATTATTACTGATAATGTTGTCACTTTTAAGTCTAAAAAATTAGTAAAATTCTGCAGCGATTATGGTATCACACTTAGGCACTCAAAAACCTATTACCCACAAGGTAATGGCTTGGTTGAGTCATCTAACAAGAGCTTGATTAGGATCATCAAAAATTTACTGCAGGAGAATAAGAAATCTTGGCACAAGAAGTTGATTTTTTCACTTTGGGAAGATAGGGTAAGTACAAAGAAGTCTATTGGTACATCCCTAGTCCAGCTTGTTTATGGTGCAGATGTATCTTTTCCCACCTCACTTGGGTTTCCAGTCATGAAGTTATTACAGGAAGTAGATGGTGAACCTAATAAAATTCATAGGAGGATAGGTCAGCTAGTTCGTGTCCATCAGATGAGAGAAGAGGTCTACAAGAATGCTCAATTATACCAAGACAAAATGAAGAAGGTGTTTGACAAGAGAACAAAGGCTGATGATTTTCAGATTGATGACTTGGTGTTAAAATGGGATGCAAGAAACAAAGACAAGGGAAAACATGCTAAATTCGAAAACCTCTAGAAGGGACCATACAAGGTTGCAACATATCATGGGAGCAATGCATTTTTGTTACAGGAGCTTAATGGAGAATACATCACTGGAGGGCCTGTTAATGGTAGGTTTCTCAAACATTATTTTACTTAAAGYAATCTGATCTTCCACTTTATTGTAAATATCCATTTCTTTTAAGTATTGCAGGTTTGGGTAGCATTCAGCAGAATTTGAAGCCCAAAGAGAAGACCCTAAGGTTTTGGTGGGTGTTACCAAGTGTGCTCCTTATGCAGTTCARTTTTCAAAATTATGATTATTTGTATAAATTCAAGTTAGTTTTTGAATTAATATAGTCAATCAATAAAGGGCCCAATGGATTAGGCTACTAGTYTKCTTTTTCTTTGGCACCTCATAGGGAGGATGCCATCCCCATTGGATCCAGTGTTAGTTTATTATAAATAGGTTGTTAGAGTGTGGGTTAAGTATGCATGGAAGGGTAAGGACATGCTTTGGTCTCATAAAGACCATGGCATTTTTCTCTTAGGTGAAAGTCATGATTGAGTAAATGGGTTTGTGATTAATAAAATCGCTTAGATAGGGTCATAAAATAAAGTTTGAGTCATGAGTCATGTGGTCTTGATGTCAAAGAATACGGGTTGTCATATCAACTAAGGTTCATAAAGAAAGATCAGGTGATCAATCAAAATCAGTTAGAGTCAGTCGTGTCATGGCTTAGCAAATCTCATGAGATCATATTCGGTGGAGGCATGTGGCATCATCAAACAAATTGGAGTGTTGCACAAGTTGTTGCGCAACTTCCTAATGTTGCGCAAATCTGGGGAAGAAGTACAACAAGGAAATGATTGTTTCAAGTGGCAGTTTAAGTTTATTTTGTCTTTCAAATTACCTCATTCTACTTGCAGTAAAACTCCTAATCGCCATTTTTCTCTCTGCAAATTGCAAACCCCTCATTTAGTTTGTTTTGCACGGGTTGCAGGGGACAATGCATATAGTGTTGCGCATCATCACCTCCATTACTCTTGCGCCCTCTAACCATTGGTTTCAACTCTTGGTTGATGTTTTAAAGGAAGACCTTTCTTATGAACCCAAAGGCCTAAAATTTCTCCCTAAAATGCAAACCATATTCATAATTATGCTCATTTGTTGCGCATTTGCAATTGTTGCATTTTACCCTGCACACGGTCCTCTTATTTCTTTCCCACGGGTAAGCAACATACATCAGCATCATGAAGACTCCACAAGGCAGGAGGAGGACTAAAAAGGTGGTGATATCGTTAGATTTGAGTCTCAATACCTAAGGCTAGTAAATACAGATCCGGAAATCATGGTTTCTATTGAATAAGTAGGTTGCATTAGATTTTGTGAAAAGCTTCAAGGGTACAACATGCAGGTAGAAAAGGAGTTTTCCTTGAGCTTTAATGGTGATGAAGCTAAAGTGGGAAACATGCAATTTCAGGTTTCTGAAGACACCATCGATATTGCAACAGAGATCCCTACTCGTAGAGAGAAATGGTTTAAAGGTATGCAACCGGATATAGCCTGCTACCATGAATTTTTGAAACCTGAATTCAGAAACACTGATTTTGGAGCCACCATACCCAGAGAACTTCTATTAGAGAATCATAGCATCTTATTGAGGGTAATTCAAAGGTTTTCAACATGTGAGGGAAGATTCACTAGGGTTTACCAATATCATATCAGGCTCTTAATGCACTTCACTGGTAGGAAACCTTTAAATCTACCCTATTACCTCTTAAGAAGCCTAGGGAAGATGGTTGACAGAGTGTAAGTAAGGAAAGACCAAGGGGAACCCCACCTCTTCCATTTTCCATTGATAAAGTTGTTGGTGTTAGAAGAACTCAGAAAGAGGAATCAGGATTGGGAAACTTTTGCATCGACATCAAAGATAGCAGTTGATTCTTCTAGCAGCCCACATAGCATGAGAAATACACCTTCATCTGTAGCAAATACCACGACATTTGTCCCTGAGAGTTTTGTCAAAAAGAGGGCAAAGGAAATTGAGGAACCTGCAGTAAGACAACAAGCTAAGAAGAGAGGGAAAAGGCTCCAATTTTCCCCAGAAGTGGTCAAAGTTCCTAGCAAACCAATTACTAGGTCAACAGCAAAAAATATGCATGCCACACACACATCACAAGCACCTAATGAAGCTCCAGAGGCCTTCACAGAAACAATTCTCCCTGATGACAAAGACAGCCTTATCATTGAGCTACAAGAACAATTGAAGAAAACTCATTTTTTCATAGCACAATTGCAGCATGAGAAAAAAGGAAATGAAGAAAAAATATTTGGAACAGACCTTCAAGAAAGATATCTCAGTAACAAGTGAAACATCAATGCCTTTAACTCCAACAGGTTCCAAAACAAAAGGTAAGGGGAAGGTAGTGRAGAAAATTTCATAGGTGAAAGAAAAACCTAAGTCTAATGTTCCTTTGACAAGATCCTCGGCCATAAAATTATAGATTCARGAAGAAACTCCAACAAAGGGCCAGCCAGCAGAAGTAGAAATGAAGAAGACTACCCATGGTGAGCATCATCATACTTTCAACAGACTGAGAAGACAGTTGAAAGAAGCACAAATAGTAATAATTCAACTCGGGGAGTAGGATAGGAAAGCAAGGCTCAAGCTCAAAGAACATTTAGATGATTGTGAACCTGCAATAGATAAGGCCAGAGCAATGGTAAGAAGAACCATGCCACTACACAAACAGTTGAAGAGCATGTATTTCCAAAATTTGGTATTTAAGAGAGAGAACATAAAACTCAAGCAAAAATTGCAGCAGTTGGAGACAGACAAGAAAGGGAAGGGCAAGCTTGATTTTCTCGCTGAAGCAGTGAAAATTTGAGCCCCTAGAACTAATTTCACCCAATTTTGCATTTTGTCTTTTTGTCAAATGCCCTAAATATTTGAGGATGGCACAGTGATTTTTTATCAAGGTTGGATCATTATAGATGGTTATATCATTTTTATGCATGTACCATGTTTTGGAACTTTTGTTTTGATTGTGAACTTAAAACGCAAAATTTACAGTTGTGCGGCAGATATGTTGCGCAACCATGACAGTTTTGTTTATGAGCAGCAAAAAGAGGTTTTATTGACCGTTGGCAATCAAAAGTCTAAAAAATGAGATGAATATGAGATATAACATATAAATGCAGTGAACTAATCACTTTATCAGGCTGAGGTAGTATGGACTCATTTATTGCAGTGTGGCACATTAGGGTTTTGAAGCTTTGAGAGGTAAGTTATGTTTTGAAGAGGGTGAAGAGGTTCTAGAACACTTTATCATCATCAAAAGGCCAAATTCACCATCATCCATCATCATCCTATCAGCAAAGGTCAAAAAGAGTGAACAAAGGTGAAAGAGACCCCTTGTTGCGCAATTGTGTTGTGTTTCTCCTGTAGGTTGTTGTTGCGCATCAGATTTGCTACGCAATTGTGACAGAGTGCCAGAATCCCTCAAAATTGGCAAGGACAACTCAACAAATCTTTCTAGGTCATCTCCAATGACATATGAAGACAAAGAGCATCACAAAGGACACCTAGCATGCATTTGGTTAAAGAAATTCAAATGAAATCGATTTGGTCAAGATAGTTTCCTAGTTTTAAGGAACCTGGTTGAAATTGTTTCTATTTCAATGTACCTTAGTTCTATTTTTGTGCAAATAGTTTAGCTCGTATCCTTTAGTCCAAGGGTGAGTCATTTTGTATTTATTTCATGAAATTCAACATGGAAAGGGTTGGAAAGGGTGTAAGAAAAAGACTATTGAGTACATTTTGTAAAACTTTCTCTGATATTATTGAAATTTGTTGGATCAGAAGTCCCTGAAATTTGACTCTAGAGATACATGTGATTGTGCTTCTTTATGCATGTGATCCTACAGTATTTGTCTTCTTGTTTAAATTCATCTATGTGATATATATTCTTCTTTGTGTTAATGTGAAGTATATGTATCAGAATTCGTCTATATATGATGCTTTGTTGCATGTATTTTCAGTTGTCTTTTTGTTGTAATCACCTTGGGATTCATCTTTGATAAATGCCCTAAGGGTTTTTTTTTTTCCCTATAATCTTCAATCTACAACGATATTTAATTGGCCTAAATAAGTTCTTTCTATCTTGCCTCTGATCAGTCACCTTTCAATTCACCAAGTGTCCAATAAACTGTCATTGATTTCTGACCTTTTAGTGACTCCATTGCCCAATGGACTTTCTGTCTGCATTGCCACCAACTCTATAAATTCAATCTTGCCTTAGAAATCTAGCCTTTGGACGAAATTCAAAATCAATCCTTTCAGTGATCGATTTGAAGAGAGGGAGCCCTCTCTGGTTGGAAGGGCTAGCTTCCATTCTCAAGTTGGTTTGTGGTTACCTTTGTGATTTGCTTCCTAAGCCAAAAGCAATTTACAGAGTGATAATAGGCTCTACAATATGTTTGGAACAACAACAAACACAATCTTGGGTGTGTTGCAGAATTTTTTAGTCCTCCCAAATAGGGCATCAAGCCCTAAATCATGAGCTAATTTATTTTTCCAGATCTAATTTTTTAGGGCATACATTGTATGAAGGTCTGATAAAGGGAAACAAAGGACATTAAATTTTTTGCAAGTTTTTATTGGAGCCATCTTCTAAACCTGTGTTGCTTGAGCATATGACATGTAATTTTCATGGCAGCCATGGAGGGAAATTGTTGGGACATGTAGATCAGGTTTTGGAGAGGCATGTGGTGGTGGTCCCTAGAGGTGATTTATGGCTTAATGTTGGACTACCATATTTGCATGCGGGAGGTGTTGATTATATTATCCCTATCCAACATTAGATAGAGCAAGCATGTGGCAACATGTGCCAACCTTAGTGTGCTTTTGATGTCTACGTTCATCTTCAGAAGCTCACTTCAGAGTTCAGCCATACAATGACCAAGATTCTAGCCTATGATTGCATGATTATTGATGTGGCCTTGTTTTGGTTTGTCACCAAACACAAGGGGAGACTCATGTTATTGATGAGATGATAAGGTGGTTACATTGACTTTATGATTTCACCTAGTATTTGCATTGTCCTGTGATAGAGTAGGGTAGGAAGAATAATCTCGGCCTACATGAGCAATAAGTTTCATTTGTATGTTCCCTTTGGCATTTTGGGTTTATGCTTTTATTTGTAATGTCCCTTAAGAATGAATGGTTAGATGGACATATCTCAATTTTTTGTAATGAATTGAGATTGAAAACATTTGTATTGTGTGGCGAGGATGTGAATTTTTGGATCCATCCCATCATGGATAGCAATCGCTTTGATTCACCTTGTAGGTACAACAAATATTTTGGCCCTTCTCTTGTACCCCTAAAAATGCATGGTTTATTTTGCATTTGTGTGGGCCTGTCTTCTCTCACCAAGCACAACATAAGACCCATGGATATCAGTGGCAACTACAGCTTGATGGAGGCTTTTCCAAAGTTGCATTGATGGATGATATGAGGAGCAAGGAAGCCACAGAAGTTGAACACCCTACTTGTGGAGATATCTAGGGCATAAGGGATGTTGAGATTAGAGTCGAGCACATCATAAGGAGGTGAATTCCCTACCTAGTTTGGACTCTAGAGAATGATACAAGGCAAGACAAAGTCAAGAAGACCAAATGCCTTATCTCAAAAGAGTCCTAGGGCATTACAATTGACAAAAGAAAGAGATAATGAAGGAATGTCCTAGCTTGGAGCACAATTTTGGTCAAAGGAGTTCACTCAATGAGGAATATTTCACTCTAGGAGGTATTTTTGTTGCTTGATCATGAGTCTACTCCCTATAGGAGGGGCGTTGTGAGAAAGAAGCCATTAAAATCATCGTAAAGTGAATTTATGGGGCATTACACATTATTCAAGGCACATTCCACCTATTTGGAGGCATGTTTCATCATTGAAGCATTTGGGCAAAGATACTTGGTTCAAGGCATGTTCTACATATTTGGAGATATGTCCTTTGCCTAAGGAAGCACCATGTGGCACGGTGGACATGGTGTAAGCCCCTAAGCAAATAATTAGTGCATACTCTAAAAGAGTAGAATGATGACATGTGGCAAGTGGACCCATGCAATGGTCCCAAGACAAATTTGACCTATAAGCTAGGAAAGACTAAATTAGAGCATCATTACTAGATCATCTGCACGCTGCTAAAAGAGGTGTCCTAGGGTTCATAAGAACTCTAAGGGGAGCAGTAGGGTAAAAGAGGCCCTAAAGTGGCCAAAAAATGGCCTAGGGAGGTGCACCCTAGGTAGGAGGACCTTTTCTATGGTTTAAAATATTATTTTCACCTCCTTAAACCCTACGTGGATGAAACCCTAATTTTGGATAGAGAAAGGTATAAATAAAGGAAATATTCATCTAATAGAGGCATGGCTGGAGTTGTGGGAGATCCCCTCCAAACTTAGTTGAAGATACATCCGGAGGAAGAAATTAAGGGTCATTTCAATGTGAGGTTTTTCATCTTTTTCCTATTATCTCGAGTCGATTTGATGGCTGAAAATTACTAGTATAGATCTGCTAAAATAGTATTTGTAGAAAGGCACTTTTGCTCCAATAAGAGGATGTTAAGGTTGAGGTCAAACCCTCACATTGTTTTGCTTTAATCTTTGTAATCATTGAAGCATATTTGTTGTTGTAATGTCTCAATTATGGTTGTTCACTCTATTTTGACCGTTGCCCTAGCTAGGGTTTGAAAGTTAAGTGTGGCATGTTAAGGCCCACTTGAACTTTTGGTGAAATCACAATTCAAGAATGGTATATTGTTGGTTCATTCTATAAAGAAGCCTTCCTACTCTTGTCTACTTTTATGGTTTCATATGTGGTTGTCCTTTAATCTTTCATGGTTGCACATTATTTCTTGGCCGATTTTGTACTTGTTGTGAAGCACATCTTTGGAAGGGCCCTTCTTTAATTTTCTGCATATTGAAGTAAATCCATGTAGTTGGTTAGAGCATGTTTATAATAGCCTAACTATGCCTTATCCATACAAGTTCAAACTCTCTTTATTCTTGTGATATGACCCCAAGGGGGGCATATATGGGGTTAAATGTATATGATATGACCCCAAGGGCAGGCATATATGGGGCTAAATATACATATAATGTGTAAATGTATATGTAATAGGGTCGGCCTAATAGCACAGGGACCTCATGTGTAGTGTGTGAATAGGTATATATAGAGATAATGTATTCATTATTGAGGAGATGAATTGTGATGTATGAATGTAATTGGATATTTGAAGGAGGTTCTATTCTTTAAGGAGTTATAGTGTAACTCATATCTCTTATTTATATTGGAGTTGTGCTCCATGCTCACATTGGTGTACATGGTGTGTACTTCTAGTCTATTATGATATGATAGGTACATCACCTATTGGATAGGAACATGGATCCTGGAAGTAATCCCTTCTAAATAGGGTATTCGAACCATAGGGTATTATGACCATTTCATCTTTGCAGGCTCGCTTTATTCTATAGATTCTTCCCTCAGTGGAATTTGAGCTTGATCTATTAACCAAAAAAAAAAAGAGAAAAATGTGAAAAACAGAGCAAACAACTTCAAATTTCTTGATTTTTGCTCAAACAACTTTCAAAATTCAAATTTACAAATAAGTTTCCAAAAGGGGTTGATATTCAGGTTTTGATATTTGTTTTGTGACTTTTCCTACTATATTTCTTGGCTTCTAAGTTCTAACTTCTCTCACTCTGTGACCAAAATGCCATAGTTTTAACTTCTTTTAGTTAAAACTGGCTTGAGTGCTATTATCAGTTCTGAGAACCTACAAGGCTACAGGATTCTATTACAAGGCTGGAGGCTTCTATTAATCTATTACTAAAGAGTCAAGACCAATGATGCAAAGTTCAAGCCGAGCTGCCACAGACAAAAAGACTTTTTGTGAGGATCTATGCTTATTTGCTAGTAGTTGTACTGAGTTTGACACTCTTGAGTCTGAATCCTTATCAATTTCAGCATATAATTGCAGGATAATTGGTTCTATCAAGGATTGGAATGAAGAATTGATGAAAGTAATTTCATACTAACAGTATAACACTGAACCAGTGAACAGTGAAACAATGTTGAATGAACAGCGACACACAATGAAGTTTGAAGTTCAAGAAAAGTGGTCAGCAACATACTTGGGCCCTAGATTGTAAGTTTGATAAAGTCACCACCCCTTGAATTTGAGTATATACTAATATATCTTTGATTCTTTGTTACAAACTTCAAAGGTTATAAGTTAGAAGCTTCACTGCTCACTGCCCTTGGCCCGGCATAGTCCCCTTAGCAATACCTGCAAAATCCAAAAATTCCACACACTCATTCTCATTGCACACGCCTATAAATAGGCATAGGGATACAAGAAACCACCAATACAAAATCGTCGACTCTAAATAAAGGGTCATAGCCACAAACTCGGTCAACAAAGCTTATCCACAAAATAGATGAAATATTCGCCACTAAGGGGTAGATGGGTGTAGGTGGCCATTAATTTTAACAAAGTTATCTTATTCTAAGGCAGCCATCCAACCTATAAATCACTCTTAATCTAGGCCTAGCCCGTCTAACACAAAAGTGTGCATTTAAACTTAATTTCTTCACTGTTGAGCATTATAATGGCATTCTTCTAAGCTGGAAACAGTATACATGTATCCCTAGGTACCATAACAGTGCCCCCTCCTTGAATTTATTTTCCCCAAAGCAACTTTAGTGATATAATATATTGAAGTATTTGCACAATCTGCAATAGACAATAAAGACAGTAACTATCTAGACAAAGATATGCCAATCTGCCCACATTTTCATTGTCATGGAAGGAAACCAATAAGGCAACATAGCCCCATCACTTGAACCAAGAAACAAATTTGAGTTGATCACTTCCACTGTTGAAATTGCAATCCACTGACATGCGCTTTAATCAGTGTAGGAGGCACCAATGCAGTTGAACCAATGGCAAAGCCCTTGCAATTGGCTGCCCAATCTGCCAATGCTGGTAAAACTAGAAGGACGTCAACGCCCCTCACTTGAACCTGTATCTCATCTCTCTTCAATTGAATGTTCATTATGATGTTCCTTCTAAGTAGAACCGTACCAACAGTTTCGTGAGAAATATCCTCAACTAATCTGAAAAGGTTCATTCCAGTACCTGATTACGGCCTCCACATGACACTAGAGCATTGCAAACTTTACAATCCAACGTAGTTTGGAATAACCCAGGAAGCAAAAACTGAACAAAAAGAAAGGGTTTTTCTTCACTTAATGTAAGAGAGTATATGGCAGAAACTGTAGAAATTATTTGTTATATGCTCAGCGTGATTCTGCAAGGTACCCGCCTCTAATGCAAGTAAATGCCAATAAAACTGTAATATTGTCTAATGGCCACCTTTGTGGATATACAGTGCCATTAAGAAGGCATTTGTAGCATTTAGAATCATCATTTGTGGGGCTTTTATGTACATGTAATGGGGTATCATTCTACTTAATGGAACCATTTATGGAGCTCTTGTTACTTAAAATAGGCAGCTATGTGGCCCCCTGTTCCTTAATAATAATAATGATAGTCTAATTTAAGGTCACAACCTAGCCTATTGAGATCGTGTGGTTACTCTTCACTTGAGGCCGCATGTCAATCCATTGTATTGATTATTGCTTTATGAAGCCTACATATGGGTGCCTAACTAACCCATTATTGTACTTTCTATATTTGACTAGGTCAGCCTAGTCACCCTCTTGGGGTTAGGGTAACTAACCCATTATTGTACTTTCTATATTTGACTAGGTCAACCTAGTCACCCTCTTGGGGTTAGCACCCTAACCATAAAGGATGTGGATAAATACAAATTGTATCATTTCATTCAAGTGAATTCATTCATTTGTTGCCTAAGGGCACCTCTAGAGTCTAAACAACTCACTCTACTTGTGGTATTTCTCTCTATTTGTATGATTGATTGTTCTTGGGCAAAGATTAAGGGCTGTTGCAAATTTGCTGGTTTGATGATTGGATTAGGGTTGGTTGAAGAGATCATGCATATCTACTATCTTCTTGTGATTTTAACATAGCCAAACACCAAATTGATGTATGAGACCCCTTGTTTGTGGGATAAGAGACCCCCTCTACACAAGGATTTCACTGCTTAGTTTATGAAAGTATACATACCCTCTACCCCCTCTATATTCGAATATGTGACCTCCAAGGCAGCCAAGTTATTTGGTAAGTGAGTTTTTATTTAATCCCACATTCATTGTGCGAAGAGGTCTTCTCACTATTGAGGCCTATAGATTGAGGTGTTGAGCTCATTATTCATCCATTGTTGTGGATCATTTCTACACTTGAGGAGTCTTGGAGGCTTATTCCAATAGGGTTTTGGAGATTAATGAAGTGATTTTGCTTTACCACTACGATGCATTTGTCTTTCTTGTCACGAGAGTTTTGTCTTTCTTGTCACAAGAGTTTAACCATAAAATAGCTTCATCATAGTTTCTATCAATGCATAAACATTAGCAAGGTCTCGTTGTCTTATTATGGTGGCTTCTTCCATGTTAGAACCTACTCCATTGCCAGACTCAAATATGAACCAGGAAAACTCTTTAATAAAACAACAACTGCAACCCTTGGTGTCTCCAAAACGAACAGAGGATACCTGTCCAAAGGAAACTGTATCTTCATCTCCCAGTAGGTTCATACGACCTATCAACCAATCCTCTCTGTCAACCACACGATTTTGCAAAATTGTTTCAATGCCAATACGAACATATTTAGGCCATGCAGTAAACAGCTGGACTACAGAGCATTCATAGTAGGACCCGAAAGGGTTTGAAGAAAAAACAGAGCATCAAACTCGAGATGTTTTCTGGATAGCAAACTGCCTAGAAATTGCAACAACTGCAGACACTAGTTCATCTGCATATTCAATAATCTCCATCTTCGTGGAAATTTTGGCTAGCAATAATGCATGTATTTCAGTGCCAATTCTATCAACGAAGCTTCTGCACATTCATCAGCATGTGAATGGAAAATAATAAATATGATTAACACTTAAAGTTATGGGCTTTGATTCACAAAGTGCAAGAAATCCTTAAGTTTTTTGAAATTGTTGCATTCAAAACATTCCACAAAATACATTGTTCTAGCTGTGATTAGGCAAAACTCCACACCGAAAAGACAGTCTCAGAATAGGAATGCAGCCCTTAAACAGTGCCCTATCAGCTATGGTAAGAATTGATGAGAGGATAGCAAAGGCTCATAACCAAAGTCGTGAATGCGTGACTTTTAAAATGTCACACACTGGGGGCAGGTTAAGTCCACATGCACTGTACAGCAGGGATAATTTAAGGATGAAAATTTGTATTAAAATGTAGAAACATGGGCTAATCTTACTAGTCCTTAATATGCAAAATGTAAAATGTTTGGGGATTGTTTTGTAAAAATACTCAAATTTCTAAGAATTTTATATAGTTTCTATAAAATTTTGGTGATATTTAGGTAAAATAATTTTATTCTATGGAATTTGGACGAATCGGTTTTTTTAAAAATGGAAATGGGCGAATCTTTTTTTGGGAAAAACCATGGAAAATTAACCCAATGACGAAATTTAGCCCCTAAAATCATCTATGCTATACAGTGTAAATATCTCAACACACACGCGCGCAAAGTTGTAAGTTGTGCCTCAATCAATCCTACTTGATCAACAGCTTCACTATGCACAGCACAACTTGCGGACATGGAATAAATTCTAGAACCTAGTGTAGACTCCCAAAATATTACTCAAATAGAGGGCTTGCTACTTGCTTCGTTGGTGTTGTGCCATAACCCTTTAGAGGTTCAAAACAATGTTCATCAAAGCACATGTGACACGTAGATAAGGGTGGTTTGTCATGAATCATTGAGTTGTTCTCTGAAAACTCGTAGTGAGATGTTTGTTGGTTGAAAGGAATAGTCATGCAATAATTTATTAGCAGATATTGTTGCCAAGAACTCTTCAGAATGGGATGTTTGGTTGTGCTTTTCATAAGATCGTTGAACATAATATTTAATCCTATGTTTTTGAGCGGGGTTGTCTCAAGCATGTCAACACCCAAAATCAATGCTGAACCTTCGGTATTATGCTCCTTTACCTTCAAGGTATCAAAATCAAGGAGTGCATCCTTGAGTGTAGACTATACCCATTGAATTTCCAAAACAGTGCACTTGGTGTGTGAATCCTTATGTCCATTGAACCGTTCATAGCCTCACTCTTAATCTCTCTGCAAAATCTTCAAGTTCTAGGAGAGATCTCCTCTAATCTTCTTCATAAGCTTAAGATATTCCGGAAAACTTTCTTTGGGAGATTCTTTATTATAAGATTCCCATAAGCCAAGATATTATTTATATTGCACCAGGAGAAGTGGGGTGTACTCTACAGCCCAGGGTGGAAGAGATGTGTCACATGTGTGTGTGTCAAGGTGGGTGGGTGGCAGGAATAAACTAAAATGTAAAAAAAAAATCCAGTGTCTAATGTCAAAAACAAAGAGTAGACCTGAAATAATAATTTTAAAAAATAACTAGCATAGATCCATCTTAACCCTGGATCTTTTATGTGCCACAAAAAGTTTACACCTATTGTTTTTTGGATCCCTTTCGGTGCTTAATAGATTGGGGATTAAGATGAAACTATGCTAGTAAGTAATAACAGGCATGTTATCTCTCTTCTTATATTTTCTTTGAATCTAGGGAAATTTATCATCATTGGTGTTGCTCCCATAAGGCCAAATAAAGTGGCTTTGATACCACTGTTATGAGCCTAACCAGAAATCTCCTATTATAACAGAAGAAAACTCATAATATTAACATGGAAATATAAACAGATCTGATATCTGGAACTAATGGGGCATGAACAGTAGTATTTTTTACAGCTGTAACAGCAGTAAATCAGCACTAGCAACTGCAATTTCACCACTAATGGCAGCAGATTCTGCACTAATTAACAGTAGCCAAATAGCAGATTTTTAAACAACAATGACTGTTAAATTTTTAATTAAATAAAGTACCTAGGCAAGTGTTTCTCATCCCTAGGCGCCTAAGGGGTGAGAAAGTGCCTAATGTGGGCCATAGTCATTTAATTTGTGAGATGCAAATTAAAAGGTGACTTTATGACTTTAGTGATGGTGAGTGAAGAGACACCAAATCTCAGTCACTCATCTAATCCAATCTCAACCGTTGGATTAAGAGACCCCTCACCTACCTCATGAGGTCGATTAGGGTAGGAGGGTGCACCCTAGCTAGGGTTGTTGTTCATTTCATCTTTTGGAGAGCAAGAGAGAGGCCAAGCTTGAGAAGAGGCAGCATTTGCAGAGCTGGGCATGCATCCCAAGGCAGCAAGCTAGCACGAGTTTCAAGGCAGATTACAGTATTGAATGCAGTCCGTATGGTATGGATTTCTAGAGGCCGTACAGCCATTTATTATGCACAGAAATCGAGGGAGATAGCAGAAACATTTCTGAGAAGTTTGGCATGCATCCCAAGGCTGCCATAGTCATTTATTGGCACAGAAATCAAGGCACCTGCTGTCATTAATTTCTGGATGAAATTCCATACTGTCCGTACAGATTTTGGCACGATTTTCGAGGATTGTACAGCACAATTTTTGAGAAGAAAGGACACGATTTTCAAGGAGCTATTCCTGCTGCATATTCCGTACAGCCTTAGCAGAAATTTGGCACAGAAACCGAGACACTTTGTACAGCATTTATTGCTGGGAAAGCCGTACAGTTGTACAGATTTCTGGCACAAAAATCGAGGAGCTTCCCCAGCACTGTTCAGAAGGATTTTTGCAGAAGAAAGTCTGAGATAAGTTTTTGTAATTTCTGAAGATGAACATGCTATAAAAGAAAATTTCTCAGAAGCTCATAAATAATAAAAAGCCCTCTCTCACTGGTTTTCCCCCTGTGGATTTTTCCAAGGTCGATGTTAGACCGAAAATATCTGTGTATAATTTTCCGAGTTTTATGTGCTGCTGATATTTTATTTTTGCGTTATAAACGAAGTTCAGAATCCTCATGTTTTAGTTCTGAAATAAATTTTCTGCTAAATTTTTATATGGTGATATAAAACTGGGTTTGGGCATTAAAAATTGGCTGAAAAATCAATGAGACTGAAACTGGATTGGGGTCTGAAAATTTACATGGTATCAGAGCTGAGTTGAAAAGAAGCAGAGATTTCAGTAGTCAGAAAGTTGGGACAGCAGTCACTTCACAGGGCAGA
>ML777636.1:168024-180931 GCA_009831015.1 Picea engelmannii
GAGTTTCAAGGCAGAGTACAGTATTGAATGCAGTCCGTATGGTACAGATTTCTAGAGGCCGTACAGCCATTTATTATGCACAGAAATCGAGGGAGATAGTAGAAACATTTCTGAGAAGTTTGGCATGCATCCCAAGGCTGCTATACAGTCATTTATTGGCACAGAGATCAAGGCACCTGCTGTCATTAATTTCTGGGTGAAATTTCGTACTGTCCGTACAGATTTTGGCATGATTTTCAAGGGTCATACAGCACAATTTTCGAGAAGAAAGGGCACGATTTTCGAGGAGTTGTTCTTGCTGCATATTCCGTACAGTCTTTGTAGAAATTTGGCACAGAAACCAAGACACTCCATACAGCATTTATTGCTGGGACAGCCGTACAGTTGTATGGATTTCTGGCATAGAAATCGAGGAGCTTTCCCAAGACTGTTTAAAAGGATTTTTGCAGAAGAAAGTCAGATAAGTTTTTGTAATTTCTGAAGATGAATATGTTGTAAAAGAAAATTTCTCAGAAGCTCATAAATAATAAAAAGCCCTCTCTCACTAGTTTTCCCCTTGTGGGTTTTTCCAGGGTCAATGTTAGACCGAAAATATCTGTGTCTATAATTTTCTGAATTTTATGTGCTGCTGATATTTTATTTCTGCGTTATAAACGAAGTTCAGAATCTTCATGTTTTAGTTCTGAAATAAATTTTCTGCTAAATTTTTATATGCTGATATAAAACTGGGTTTGGGCATTAAACATTGGCTGAAAAATCAGCGAGACTGAAACTGGGTTGGGGTCTGAAAATTTACAATGACAACATATTTTTGGAGTTCAATAATCATCACAGCAACTGAACAAACAATGAGATGTAGCAGAGAGAACCTATAAAATATCATATAATCCTGTAAATCAGTAGATATAACAGAAACTTTCCAGAGAAGTTATGGTCACCAACTCAGGCCCAGATGATCCAAAGTAGCATGGACACTGCTATTGGCCCAACTTTGTTCCCTAAGCAATACTTGCAAAACCCAAAAACGCTACACATTCATTCTCATTTCACAAGCCTATAAATAGGCAAAGGGGTACAAGAAACCACCAATACAAAATCTGTGGTCGACTCTAGAGTCTATACAAAGGGCAATAACTACAAACTTGGTCAACAAAGTTTATCCACAAAACATATAAATATTCACCACTAAGGGGGTAGTTCAGAGGATGTGGGCCTAGTAGGTGGCCATTAATTCTAAGAAAGCCATCCGATTCTAAGACTGTCATCCAGCCTATAAATCACCCTTAATCTACACCTATCCCATCTAACACGAAATTGGGCATTCAAACTTCTTCACACTGCTAAGCATGTTAAAGGTGTTTCTTTTAAGCTGGAAACAGTACATATTCTGACGTATCATCACATTCAAACTGCAAAGACATGTTCCTTTAACAAAAATAGGGCAATGGAATGCACCAATTTTTGGAAACGAGAGCTGAATAAATGATTAAATAATAAATAGTGCAGTTGGTAGTTAGTTAAGGCAGTTTTCACTCAGTACTGTGAAGAAAAATATACTAAACATCTCCAATGCTAAAGTTCCATAGTAACTTAGTCTCAATTCAAATAGGGCCAGCTGCAGGTGTCCTCATTAAAATAGGTTTCAAAGAAAGATAAGTGTTCATACAATAGAATTAATTTGGAATGCTTCTGCAAGAACAGCACAAGTGTATTCTTACTTGCTCGCTCTTCACAAACTATTAAACCTTATCAGTTAGAACTTAGGTATAATGGTTAAACTGTCCCATCTATTCTGACTTGAACAAATCTATCCATAATCATCACAAGCATTATTTAGTTCAGTAACCAGCTGAGCAAGAACATAATCAGCATATAATAGTCTCATGCATGATTCCATGCACATATTTTATTTATAATATCTAGAATGAAGAATTAGGTATAACTCCCTATTGTAGGAGTCACGCATGTCAACTCAATGGCTAACAATCTTCTTGATGAAGCTGAGAGTGCATGACAACACTTCTTGTTGGCTCGCTTGCATGTATCCTTCTTAGCGTTGGGGGGTTGATGACCTAGGGTTCGTCTAGAGTTGACCAACAAAACCCCAAGGTGTCGGCATATCAATCCTCGGTCGAAGACTGAAGAAGATCTCACCCGAGATGCCATGAGAATCACAAAGACCATTTGGTCTTGTGTTGGTGATGAAGGGTTAAACAAAACTGGGAAGCCACTCGGGTGAACATTCACACGTTTCATTACAGTTCATTAAGAGATTAACAGCATGCAGCATTGTCATATTCATCCATTGAACTCACAATCAACACAGTAAATGATAGGAATAACAACAACTCGATATTATTTCCATTCAAACAGCAGCATACATGGACCAACAGACTCATAATTCATCAAGAACAGCGCCCTGCGCTCTTAGTCATTCTATCAATAATGCATTACAAGGCGCCATGCACTTTCTCTCAAAATTTGCACATACTACTAAGTTGACTCTATTACAAAATCCTTACAAAACTTGTTCCAACCACATGCAAAACTAGACTCACAATAAGACTCATGCAAAAACTAGCCAGACTGATTTCTCTTCTCTGCTCTGCTGCAGACCTCTGACTCTCCGAACTCTTTTTTGTGTCTTTGTTGCTCTTTTTTCTTTCCTTCTCTGCTCTGGCGCTCTGTCACTTTCACCTCTGCTCCACTCACTCTGCTGACTGCTAGTTCCACACGCTTCTACCACCCGCATGCAGCCCACATAGCCTATTTGGAGTCGTGGCAGTCTTAACTAACTTGCCAACTCATTCCTTAAGTGCTCCATGATCTCTCGGGCTGCCTAAGTTAATCATTCGGGAAGATTCCCGAAGATCTTCTTCTTGATTTCGGCATGCATGCAGTATCTTCTTGATTCCTAGCACGCATTCGGTATCTTCTTAATTCCTGACTTGCACACCTTATTTCATCCGTCGCACAGCTGTTGATGTGCACACACAACTGTTTTTGTGTGCGTGTGCAATCTCTATCCCAAAACTTTGGGTACCAACACTTCTTTGCATGCCCACTTCTAGTTTTGGTCCCTAAGACATGCCATCTCCAAGCGGGGGTAGGGGTGGTTGGTGCAAATTCTAATCCATCATTAAAGGATGAATATCCAATCAATGTAGATTGGTGCCACTTTAATTCCTCGAGTCTTCAACATGACCAGGCAACAAAGAAACAGTCAGACACAATTGTGTGTCAATTCTTCACCATCTATACACAGGCATTGTGAGAAAACTGTGCCGACAGACCATTACCAACCAGTAATCCTTCTAGTGCTGTTGAAGGTTTGCCACAAGGAAGCTATAGAGCAACCACATTTGTGCAAATGCATTGCAGCACAATATATCCCCAGAAAAAGAGGGCCATTCAAATTGAAACCGATTATATCCCTCCTAACAAATTTTCTCCTGGCAATTTGAGAAATGAATTTGGCAGCAGTGAGGCAGTCATCACAGACAATAAGGTTCATAATGACTTGGATAGGATGTTCCCATAAGCCCAAAAGCAATCGCAAATTTTGTTGTAGTGTGCATAACACATTATGTCTGCACCTCCAAAATCACATTCTTTATGAAACTCTTACATATTATAAGTAAATTTTTGAATGTAGCCCATATCCTGCAGACTTCATCTCTTCAGTCAGTCTGTTGCTCCATTTGTAGGTGTGATCTATCACCTACTAGAAATGTATGCACTTTATTCTTGACTTCTATCCAGCTCCATCCAGGCATCTTCTTTATTCCTTTTTCTTTCATCATTCTTCTTACTTTAGCGACATCATCCCAGCTGCCAGCTGCAGCATAAATGTTTGATAGAAGTATATAAGTTGCACAGTTTTGTGGCTCCAGCTCAAACAGGTGTTTTGCCGCATGTATTCCCAGCTCTGCATTGTCATTGATTCTACAGGCACCAAGCAATGCAGCCCATATACGAGCATCGGGTTCAAAAGGCATGCTATTGATAATGTTCTTTGCTACATCCAGCTGCCCAGCTCGCCCAAAGAGATCAATCATGCAAGCGTAATGGTCTGTCCTTGGTATGAGCCCATGTTCTCGACTCATGGAATCAAAGTAGTAACAGCCTAGGTTCAGTAAGCCTGCATGGCTGCAAGCTGAGAGAATGCCAAGGAATGCAATAGTGTCTGGCTTGACACCTGCCTGTTGCATCTGTCCAAAGAGCTGGAGTGCATCATCTGCCAACCCATGCATGGCACATCCTGAAATCATTGCTGTCCATGAGACTAAAGTGTGCTCTGGCATTCTTCGAAACATTTTATGTGCATCCTCTATGCTTCCGCATTTGGAATACATTGTAAGGAGACCATTACCTACAGACACATATGGTTCAAACCCACTTCTAATACTCCGTGCATGAACCTGCTTACCCTGCTCCAGAACTACAAGGCTGGCACATATGCTGAGGACACAAGCATATGTGAATTGGTCGGGTTTTATGCAACCATACTGCAACCGACGAAAAAGCTCGAATGCCTCGTCAGCATGCTCAAGCTGCGCATATCCTGCCATCATTGCCGTCCAGGAGGCAACACTTCGTTCAGGCATTTCGTCAAACAGCTTGCGGGCTTTTGAAATATCACCATACTTTGCATACCCATCGATCATTGTATTCCAAGAAACCACATTTCGTTCAAGCATTCTGTCAAACACTTTCTGTGCATCCTCTAAACACTTGCATTTTGTATACATATCAAGAAGGGCGCTGCCTACAAACACATTCAACACTAACCCAACTATAAGAATAAGAGCATGAACCTGCTTACCCGCCTCCAGAATCGCTAAACCGGCACTTGCGCTGAGAACGCAGACGAAAGTAACAGAATTAGGCATCACACCTGCCTTCTGCATCCTGCAAAACAGTTCCAAGGCCTCTTCACCAAGCCCATGTTGTGCATAACCCGCAATCATTGCATTCCATGAAACGACATTTCGTTCAGGCATTCTGTCAAAGAATTCCCGTGCATCCTGAACACGCCCTCGTTTAGCATACCCTGCGATCATCGTCGTCCAGGAAACCACATCTGGTAGAGTCATTTTGTCAAAAACTTGACGTGCATCCTCCACCAAGCCACACTTTGCATATACATCAACAAGACGGTTACTCAAGAAGGTTCCAGGTTCAAATCCATGTTTTATCATATGGAGATGAACCAGCTTCGCCTCTTCCATTGCTTTGATGTCAATGCATCCCTGTAACAGACGAGCATACACATTAGAGTCCCATAAAATCTGTCGTTGGTCTGTCCGATGCAGAAGGCTTACTGCCTCATTCAATCGCCCCTCTTTACAGAGAGCGTCCACAATACCAATAATGCTGTACAGGCAATTATTGGCTTCATGTTCATCTATTTGGTTTTCGTTGGAAGTGAAGTTGAAACTATTTGCACTGATCGTCTTAATTGTCTGCCTGTACCCAACAGACAAGTATGAGTATGTTTGATTGTAAGCTCTCTGGTGAAACACGAGAAGCTTTCGTGAGTTGCGTGGATGTTCAAGAGCGACTATCGGCTTGAGTAAATGAATAAAATTCGAAGTTAAATTCTTCATAGAAGCAATCAGGCATCGCCGATGCTTGAAGAAGCGTTCCAGAGTGATGCATTTCAAAACTTATAGCAGGCGGGAATGAAAGAATAAATTTCAACAATAATTGCTTTGCTGTAGTAGATTGTATTATACCACAAATTGGCCAAATGATTGCCTTCGGTTTTGACATAATTTTTTTTGACAGTGGTAAACCTATCGTAACAATTAGCTTTTCCTCACATCCAAACCTCTTAGCTAATCAGAAATAATTAGAAATCATGCCCAAGGACCAACTTGAATTTTGACATAATATAAGCAACTCTTCTAACATTTCTTTATATTTAAATATTATATTAAGATGTAATTATTTATATTTAAATATTATATTAAGATATACATTCTTTGTATTTAAATATTATATTAAGATATATAAGTATTAAAAATTATATTAAGATATATAATTCTTTGTATTTAAATATTATATTAACATATATAAGGAATTAAAAAATTTAAGCTTTATAATTAGGTTTAGAAGTAAGAGTTTTATAATTATGTTTAGAGGTAAATGCATGTTCAATGGTTTGAGAGTCTTTTAATCTTGTAAAGCTATCTGTTAATAGTTATTTTGGTTCTCTCGTTTTCTTTTTTATTTTAGTTTTTTAATTATTTTATTATTTTTTGTTTATTTTAGTTTTTTAATTATTTTATTATTTTTGTTTGTATGTTATAGTTTTTTAATTATTTTATTATTTTTGTTTGTATGTTAGAGACAGAATGTATAATTTTAAGAATGAATTTATATTATTTTTAGCTTATTTATAGTGGATGGTTAAGAACGTTTAAATCATTGTACATAGGGGAGTCTCTTGTTCCACAAACAAGGGGGTTTCATACACCAATTTGGTGTGGCTTGGTAGTGACTTTAAAATTAGATTATTATTATTATTACTATAGATATATAAGAATAAATACACATGAGAGAAGTATAAAAGCATATAAGTAATAGAAAAGTGCAAACCACTCGTATTGTATTATAGCTAGTGTTGTTGCCTATGTTACCATTCTTGTTGGTGTGTCATCTTAGCCTCTACAGTTTTGACATTTAAGGTGTGAAGCCAACAAAGCACCTACAGACTAAGAGAGTAATACAATTGTATCCCTTTACAACCAACCAAATACTAGGATTGAGCCTGAGGAAGATGCCTTCTAAGTGCACAAAAGTGTGATAAAAGTTTAAAATGATATTACTCGAAACAAATAAAAAAAACAAATAGAATATGTCAATAAAGAACCATCTTGACTAACTTTAAAATATTGAACTTTCATGTAAATCTCAACAATAATGGGTCACTCTCAGGAGGTTTGATGGGTTTTGAAATGGCCTCTCATGGTGTTCTTAGATGTTATCATGAAGCGATAATTTTGGGGGATAGTTTAGCGATGAGATTTATAATGGTGGTTTTCACACCTTGGTGTTTTTGGTTAGTGGATTCAATTAGTATCAATGAGTGTTTCAATGTTTTTTGGTATTAATCCATTCAGGTCAACAACTTGATTGATTTCATATTTCAACATCTTCGGTTTGTAGGGTCTCTTATGGCATCTCTAGTCGACGATCATCTAGTATCACTTCATAGCAAGTCACCTTGGTTTGTGGGTTCAACTTCAAAAGCTTGGTTCTGAATGCAAGCAATTTATTATGATGTTTATTTCTAGAACAAGGGTTCTTAAGCTTAGATTGATGGGTTTCCATTCTCTGTCTATAGCATCCAGGAGCCCTAAGTGGAAGAGAAAACCCTTTCCGCATTCACAAACAAAATTGCTTAGGTGTGGCTCTTTTCCAACACTTTCCTTCTTCTCTAGGCTTTTTGCAAGCTCTCACCTCTATTATAAATCCAAGAAAAATAAGCTTAAATTTTGAAGCACATGTAAATCCAACACAAAGGCACTATAAAAGGCTCTCGATGAGGTTGTTGCTAAGGTTTTCACAATGAGAATGAGAAGAAGATTATTGATATATTTTGGCTGGTGTAGAGTCTACCAAGCTACATGATGAGAGGATTATTGAAATGTGAGACTTATGAAACAATCTCTTCGCTTAGAAGATGGTATTGGAAAGAGTATCAACAAGTTGAAGTCATAGGTTAATAAGAATTTGAGATGATGCCTCAAAAGTTTGAGTAGGCTGAGGGTTATATAACCAAGATGAAATCAAACTCTTCAGTGGAAGTAATTGGTCAAGTCATTAATTTTAAAAGTTGCATGTATGATACAACTTGCTCCTATGGATGAGCTTCATTATATATGCTCTAGAGTCTATTAAAATTTCGCATCATGTGCCACAACTACCATATTTAGAGATGGCCAAACAAGTTGAGATGATGATGAAGGATAATGGAACTAACCATGTAACAATAGTAGTCTTGAATGGTATTCTTCATATAGGTTTGACCACAATTAAACTTGAGTAACTTGCTAAAATAAATCCTAGATTTTAAAGATTATACAAAGAAGCATATTCTTTCACGTCTATTGAAAGATTTAAAGTGTGAATTATTTAAGCTCGTGCCTTTCTAATCACTTTCATCAAAAGAAAAATATCCATATCCATACATTTCCAAATTAAGATAACCTTACTTTGGAAAGGAAATAAATCATGGATGTGTGCAAAGCATTTCCAAATTAAGAGCACCTTACTTTAGAAGGAAATAAATCATGGATGTGTGCAAAGGTGGAATAGAATTGGGTTGCAAGGATCACACCATTCTAAGAATTGGGTTGCAAGGATCAAAATGTTCTAATTTAGCACAAATCAATGTTCCTTACATATTTCAGCGCATGAACTTGATTATGGTTTAATAATTCTCATGCCCCAAAATGGTAAACCTTTAACACGTGGCAGTTTTGGAGGTGATTCGGATGATATGGAGGAGGTTACAAGTATGCAACTTAAAGCTTTGAAATCTATCGCAATCATCAATGATTTTGGCTACAAGTGTTGATGAAAGGTTCATTTTATTTTATTTATGGTTTTATTATTTGTCTTTGGATTACTTTGCCAAAAGAGACTTTAGATACAAGTTATATGAAAATATTGGTATTGATATTATATGGTATTTAAGAGAGGGGTCAATCTTGATGTTGATAGGTGGGCCAAGGTTGATAAAGGTTGGAGTTGATAAAGGTTGGAGGTAGGTGGATTTATTTTGAGTGGATTTATTTTGAATGGAGTGAAAAATGGGTTTTTCCATCCCATAAGAATATGGAGTGTTCATTAAATTGCAATGATGTTTGGTGGAACATTGGAATAAATGGATCGCGACTTGCACATATGTCTGGCCTAGGAATAGACATGCGCATTCATTCTTGTGTGTGTGAAGGTAGTATATCTAGCATGACAATTATGGCTTTGAACCTCATTTCTTATGATGGTGATTTTGGAAGGTGTAGTGAGCAGTGGTTTGCCTTTGAGGTTCTCACGGGTACTTACGGTAGGAATGCAACAAATTTGGGCAAAGGTATATCAATGCCGGACTTGAATGGACTTAGGAACAAGTTCTCTTACCCTTCTTCGAAACATTTAAATCTGCAACTTCTTGTTTTTCTGAACTTTAATTTCAAAGTTTCAAGTTTTCCCGTGTTTCTTTCTCTTCTGGGAGCGGTTTTGATTGCAGGGTGTGGTATGGTGGATTAGTTTGTTCTCTCCTTGACATGATCGTTAGTCTGGAAGGTGGGTTTGTTGGTCGGTGCCCTAAACTCCTTTTCACCCTTGTCTCAATTAGCGGGCTTAATTATGGGTTAAATGTATGTGGGTTGTGGTCCTTTGCCTAGACTCTCCTTGCTTCCACCGTCAATCTATAAAGTGGGTTTATTGTTCAGTCGTTGGGTGATTATGAGTACTCCTTTATTATTGGTTCTATCAACACCAAAAATTGGGTAAATTGTTGGTTGAGGACTAATATCCTTGGCCATCTGCTCTGTCTCAAAATCGACCCCTCTTGGAGTGATATTAAGCGTATTTTGTGCAAGCATGAAGATATTATTGAAGGCAACAATGTGAACCTTAGGAAAGTCATGGCCAAAGTAGGGGCAATGAACCATATTATTGCATATCTTCTCTAACACATTGATAATTTGGCACTGGAATGTTAGCATCTAAAGTCACTAGTTAAGCCACAACAATTCCAATTGCTTTGGAAACTCAGATGAAGTAAAGGGAGGACGAGATGCGGTGCCTATGGAAGTAGAAGAAAATGATCCAGGTCAAGATGGAGAGCGGGAGGTTCCAGATCATGAATCTTCCCATCGATAAATGTTATACAAATGTATTTCTTAAACAGTTTGTTAAAGTAATTTATAACCAAATTGTATGGATGTGTAACAAGGAATTTACTATGTATTTTAGCATGACATCACTGCAGGACTCTATAAGCCTTGAGCCAATTTTTGTAACTTTTTATCTGTTGATTCACTTTGAGGCAACCATTATGTATATAAAGTAAAAGATTCAATTTCAGTTATATATCCATTAATTATATATATCCATTATATATATATATAATGGATATATATAATTATATATATATATATATCCTTATATAAGTTTGAACCATAGGAATCACCAAGATTTTATTCCTCCTCACCTTGTATTTGTTTGCCTCAACAATACCNTATATATATATATATATATATATATATATATATATATATATAATGGTATTGTTGAGGCAAACAAATACAAGGTGAGGAGGAATAAAATCTTGGTGATTCCTATGGTTCAAACTTATATAAGGACTTAACCATTCACCTCAAACTCTAATGCCAACAATTGCATCAAAGCCACTTTAGAGTTTGGCAGGGCACCTCACTTATTGCAATAATTTGGTTGTTTGATTAAAAAGTGAATTAGGTAGGTAAGATAGGGTAGGAAGGTTATAGATCTGATGACAATCCTTCAAATGCGTTTAAATGATCAACGGACATTCACTTTGAGAGCGAAAAAAATAGGAAGAATGAGGAGGGAAACTTAAAACACAAGTCAACATTCTGTTTACTTATGTGCAGAAGAGTGGCAAGCTTAAAATGATATTTCAAACTTGAAACAAACATATGAATGCAACTTACCAAAGTCAGGTAATTGAGAGTAAAGCTTTTACTGTAGTATTGGCTGAAATTTGCAGAAATTAGTGCGTTGCAAAAATTCCCATTTGCATTCAAATGAGCAAAAAAAGACAAGGTTACAACGAGAACAGAATCTAACTATCATTAAAGTGTCTTGATCCCTGAGTATGAGTGCTACAAGGCATAAAGCTCTATCAATACAATTCTCAGACCTACTCCAAAGTCCTATTACTTGACCTCCCCCTCACTTCCTTCTCCGAGGAAGATTTCTCCCTTCTTTACATTTCAAATCATGGTTTTATATCCCATTACATTATACAATTTTTTAGGAATAAAATCCTATCAATAATCTAATAATAAAAGAAATCTTGAAACAGCTGCAAGAAAACTGGAACCGCTTGACTGTTGATCTAAATCCTAAAAGCTCTGCCACTTGTATCCTTAAAAACTTGAATACTGAGTTTGAACTGCCTTCAAATCCGGAAATGATGAGATTTATCCGTTGCTGCCAGGTGTTCTGTTGGCCAGCTAACCCTATGCCTGATTTGAAGAGATTTAGATTTATTCATATGGTGCTCTGCTCCCAAATCTTCGATGATTAGATCTCTCAAATTCTGGAATTTAATATTTTTCCTCTTTCTAATCTAAAAATGTTTGTTGAGAAAAATGAGCAACTAATCTTTCATCTAGTTATGTTGAAAGGTGTATATCTATTGGAGATGGGCACAATTAATCAGTTTTTAATTTAAAATTCTAATATAATGGCTAATAATTGAAGATGCTGGCATATTCTTAGTCGTCCTCCCAAATCAATGAATGTGATTTACTCTTCATAACTTCCTTGTATTTTTGAATGCATCAGTTAATCTGCTTACTTTTTAACATTTACCTAATCATACTAAGAAATTACTGTGCCACCATATGATTGCCACGTTTAACTAATTAACCAACTTTTGGATTTCCTCAACTCTATGTGCGTTTCAACTGTATGTTTTAACGTTCACCAACCACAACACCAGCCCTACGTATGTTTCAACGTTCACCGGTCGCCAGCCACTTTGCGGCTGTGCTAATAGATACAAACAAATAGCATTTGCCATAATCGAGCTTCATGAACTAGAGCGTTCGAGTACATGGGCCTAGCAAGGTCAATGTATATAATTATTCCAGATCCTGTTATTGTCGCGCCTGCAACAAGACCATAATCTAAGCACCTGCATTTGGCAAACAGTCTTCTAGAAGTCCAATAACGACTGCTATAGTCACACTAGTAGCCCCAAATCTCGATCCTAATCTTCTTTGAAACTTTTGTCAAGTGCCACGAAATTCCACCTGTACACCCACAAACATCATGTTCGCATCCACCGTCAGTGCCCATGCCCGCCCTCTATGTTTCACTCTTCGAATCCTACTTTTGCACCCTTCTCTATGCATGCAGATTTAACTATTCCTCCAGTCATTCACTCGTCCATCTCATCACATTCAAGCGTCCATCATTCCGATCCGAGTCCATCTCAGGTAAGCGTTTGCAGGCTCCAGCAGCGGCGGCAGGAGGAGATTATCCACTATCATCTTCTGGCGGCTTCTTCTCGGCATTTCAGGCGGCTTCTTTCTACTAGTTCTCTGATTCTCTTTCAGGTTGATTTCGCTTCTTAGGTAAGCGTCCGATCCGAGTCCATCTCAGGTAAGCGTTTGCAGGCTCCAACAGTGGCGGCAGGAGGAGATTATCAGCTAGAAGTCCCTATTGCTTCTCTGTCAATTCCCCCTTTTTATACTGATAGATTGATTGACCTCAAGAATGTATGCAAATTGTTTGAAGAAAGCTCTCAATAACAAGAATCAGATGCATGTTGTTTTAAAGGCAGTGGCAGACATCCAGGGATAGGGACAGGGATAGAGACAGTGGGCTCAGCTTGAGGGACAGTGGGCAGGGACAGTGGGCTAATAAAGTACAGGGACAATGGTCTAACAGGGACAGTGGGCAGAGCAACAAGTTTTCAGCGGTCAAACCAACAAATAGTGAATGGTTAAGCATAAAACAGATTGTCAATTTTGGGCAGAGACTTTGATTTCCCTTAATAGCATCATGACAATGGGACAAGAAACTTTAGAACTAGTGGAAACAAATGATATAGGGCAAGTGAAAATTGTCTCATCAACCAAAACTGAAAAGTGGGTTTGGGTTAATACCAAACAGTACC
>ML777636.1:185018-233428 GCA_009831015.1 Picea engelmannii
AGGAAAAATTATGTTGGTATTCTGGTAGCTAATTCTTGGGATAATCAATTCAGCAAAGAGTTTGTTGAGAAGCTAGGAGCGATTATTGTAAAACTTCACAGGAAAAGGGCCGAATACAAAAGCCAAATGGAAAAACAATCTGTCCCATAGGCTATTTTTAGCCTCGTGGACGTTAAAAATACTTTCTTTCTTTCTTTCTTTCTTTCTTGGATTACTAATAGTAGATTTAAAGGTAAACCATGAATAAGGTCTCAAGAGGTTGACACATGTGCATGCTTCAGACCTTGATCATGGGTTCAACGTTCAGACATTAGGTATTTTTTAGTTTTTCTTTGCATGGGACTTCTCAACTTTATATAGTGCTACCATAATTTATAGTGCATGGCCCCTTCTGACTCCTCCTTGCGCCTTATGTGGGCGTTATCCTTGAACATTTGGTGTGAGTGCTCGATGCTTGTGATATTTGCTTGGTTCTTGGTGTTGGGTGTTTAATGACATGTGAAATCGAATTAGAGATTAGAGATTGGCCATAAAGGTCAATATTATTTTTATAAACATAAAAACCCTGCATATTAGCTCGAGAGGTAATATACCAAACAAAATTCACTTTTATAAAAAGTCTTCATATTTAACTTGAAATGCATTGTTGAAATGATGTGAAATCAAATTAGAGATTGGCCACAAAGGCTAATATTCTTTTTATAAACATAAAAATTCTGCATATTAGCCCGAGAGGTAATATACCAAACAAAATTCACTTTTATAAAAACCTTGCATATTTAATTTGAAATACGTTGTTGGAAATGCTATTTTTTGCGCTACCAAAACCATGACTTTTCTGCAGCGAATAAAAAATCTTGACATAGTAGCTTAGGTGCTAACAAGAAGAGAGATTAAAGCTCATGCACTTCTTCACCCAAAATCATTAACAATCATTGATCAAAGGGACACATGGACATTTGGATTTTAAAGTCATATTCGAGCACATACGGAAACATTAAATCTCATGCACCTATGCACCTGAAATTGTTGACAGGGGTCGATCAAGAAATCATATGGACACGTGGATTGCTCATGGATTGCAATGCATGACAAACTTTGTTGGGGCGTGGGTTTAGCATTTTCAAAGGATTTTGTAAGGGCACACCTTCCTCAATTTTCTCTTTGCGGGATCTCACAAGAATTTTCCAATTCATTAGACTTCTAGATGTTAAATGGTGTTCATTTGAGTCAACAACCATTGATTTTGAATCTAGTAACTAGAAATAAAATATAGTTTGACACTAGATTTCCATATGCAACAAAGGGGGCATCAAAAACAAAGAACACGAAGTATTTGATGGAGGGAGAATTTATTTTCATATAGTTGTTGGAGTGAGCGTTGTGGTTGGGTCTTGGTCTGTCCTTTTGCAACAGACCCGATGTTTTCAAATGGTTTGATGCCCATAACTTCATAAAGTGGAACGAAAGGGGTGTCACGTATATGGTCAAATCTTAAGTTAATGGCACCGAAGCGAAGAAAGTGATGTGAATTTAGAGCTTTTAGATAATTGTGGCTCAGGGGATCGTGGGATCATTTCCATGGTTGGGTTTATCATTTGTACCCATACGGCTAGAGCTCAATGGATTCTTTCATCAAGCAACTGCATTTTTTATGAGTGTGTATATTGTGGGAGTTCCTTGGGTGGATTGTTTGGAGGGCTCTGAAAAGATTGAATCAACCACAACTATTTAGGCTAATGTTGTATTCTGGGATCTATGTTGCCTTTGTACACCTTCAAGAGAAGGCATACCATTGTTAGAGAGAGCTCTTCAAGTATTTTACTTCCTAGATCAATAAGAGACTATGTTTTGCATGACATGGAAGATTGCTTACCTGGAAAACTATCTTTGGATATTCAAGACAGGAAGAACATTTCTCTAACCTCTTCATTTGTAATATGCATAGTTGTATCAGCCTCAATGTGTGGAGCATTCCAAATCAATGTGCACAAGCTTTAAAAATTTCATGATTCCTCCCAGGAATGAATGTTGAAAGTTTCAAGTGATGCCATAGATTGATCCATTAGCATAATTGAGAAGTGTGTGCATACAATTAAGGAAGGCTTGAATTATATTGGTATCTTTTATTTTGGTCCTTTTCTAGAAGTAACACCTGCAATTCATCTTGCTCAATGGAAACTCTTCGCATCTCCAAAAAAAAATTAAAACTTGGAACATCAAACAATGTGTCAATTGTAAAGAGTTTTAGTACGACCACCATTCTTCTATTAAAGCGACTTATTCTCTCAGTGTCTAAGTTATTTGAAGTGGAAAATTATTTTCTAATATTAGGTGATCCATTTCATTTTTTTGTACAAGGATTAGACTTGGGGATCAATGTTGAACTAAGAACTACATCATGGCAAAAAAGTGATGGCAAAGCCATAATTGCTGATGCAGAATTGGACGTAGATAAAGACTTCAAACCACCATCTCTAGGAAATCAAAGAGATGGGAATTCATCCACGCAGATAAAGACTTCAAACCACCATCTCTAGGAAATCAAAGAGATGGGGATTCATCCACACAGATAAAGACATCAAACCACGTCTCTATGCAATTAAAGAGATGGGGATTCATCCTTAGTTGGTGTCAGAAGTACCTCTAGGATTCGTTTATCTTTTGTGCATTGGAGGTCAAACATGATTTCCATCATTTTGAGCTTTTACTTAGTTCTTCCTAACCTCACTTGTGATATGTTGGTAAATCTTATTCAAAATGAAACAGATACAAAGGTTCATGGAAAAATTAGTTTCCATCTCTGCCAATCCATTTCAAGAACCTCTTGCCAACATGTTTCCTCCATGGTAAATGCAACGAATGACATAATTCAAGATTGTCATAGTTCTGAACCTAGCCACTAGCATATGTTGACTGCAATAGATGCCCTACTTGAGTGATAATTGTTATACACAGAAAAATGCCACCATAGTGGGTTGGTGGAGTTTTTGGATAAAATCAAGAGCACGACAAACCACCTCAAAGGATCATGGCCTATTCTCACAATTTTCATCATATTTTGAATTTTGGGATTCTTGGCCACTATTGAAGACGATTATAGATTAAAATATTTATATCTATTCCACACTAGGGGATTGAGAAATTTGATCAAGATTATTCTTATATAGAGCTCCATTCCAGCTTATTAGAGATAGCTCTTTCAAGGCTCTATTGTTGTATCTGTATCATTATGGTGATGAGTGTTAGGATATTTAGACACTTAGGATTTAGTTAAGATCAACTTGGTATAATTTGTCTTTAGGTAAAAGTGTGTTTCTTTAGTATGCATTAGTATGCATTTTTGGTTAAGTAATCAAACGGTCATGATATGTTCTAGACATAAACTGATCCGACGACTCAGATTCTCCTCAATCTTAATGGCTACATTTATTTGTGGCTTAATGTTGGATTGGTCCATGATCTCTATTTAAAGAGCATGGAGGGTCATTTGTTGATGATCGATTATGAGAGACTCTCTTGTAAAACATTTTTCTTTTGCATTAATATATTGCCTCAAGTGGCCACGTTGGTTGGGGTCATGGAATGTATCCCTCTTTGAGGGTTTTAACCACATAAAAACATCGGTGTGTTGATCTCTGAACTGATCACGTGAGTGGTTACTAAAAGTGTTCATCCTATGTTGGAATACCCTATTTTGTCAAACATGGTATGAGATCATGTTTGAAGACTCGCTCTCGTTGTTGATTAAGATCTTGAAACAATGTTGTCACATTTCTCGTTTCTTCTACTTCCATACATTTTATGGGTTGAGAGGATTGTTCCATTATGTTCAGAGTGTTTCTTTCAATTAGAAACACTTTTCGTTTCACTAGAAAAGGTTTTTGTTTTCCCAAGATACGACCATTTTAGTCAGATCCAAAGGTATAAAGTATGAATACACCCTTTTTAATTTTTTTACATAGTCAATATTTTGGTTTTATGTTTGTATTTCTAGGTTGTTGCTCTTTCTGGTCTGCATATGCTCTTTTCCATGTGTTATGTGTGATCTCATCAAATTAGAAACAAAGTGGAAATTGTTTTATCTTCTACGTATGGTCTTTGCTCTTTGTTGTATGTGAGCTCAACAAATAAAAAACAAAGAGAAAATTTGCAATTTTTGGGTAAACTAACCAAGATCTAACCCCATTGTTGTTGAGATTCAAAAAATAAATTCCCAAAATTTCACTTGGTTTGTAAGAGCATGCAAAAAAAAATAAAAAAAAAATGGTAAGCATGCACTTCGATGCAGAGCTCCAACAACAACCACACCAACACCCACGTCCTTCATTAAGATTGTTTTGTATTTTGCACTAGCTCACTTGGTTGAATGTTACTTTATTTAATAAGAGATCTTGAGTTCAAGTCTCTTTTTAAGTTACTTTTTGAAAAAGTTCATGCAAACTCAGGTTATCTCATAACTTTGTTGTAAAGTGCATTTCATTTAAATTACAAAAGTGAATCACTATAAAATAACTTTAATATTTTTTTAAGTGTTTTTTGCATGCAACTTTAATTTATAAAGTAATTTTATTGTAAAAATGATTCTCACTTATTTTACAAAAGTGGGTCACTTTATAAATAACTTATTTATACAAGTGAGGTTATAGATAAAGTTAGAGAACGAGGAGTATCAACATTTGGACCAACTTCTACTTGTCACATGGCTCTTTGGTTATTGTTTATGTTTTTTTTTAAAGGGCATAAATTTCGTATCCAAAGTCCGTTTTCAATGTCATTTTTTTGAAACAACCTATTTTCTTGAGAGTTTTCCATCCAGACTATCAATTTCAACTTTTAAATCTATGTTATCTTCATATTTTAATATGGCTTCTCCAAGTGATATTTTGCTTATTAGTACCAACTACTTCTTATGGAAATCCCATAAGGAGGATGTACTAAGAAGTACATGATTGTACCTAATTACCTTAGGAAAAAACAATATCCTATTGATGCCGAGAAGAAATCCAAATGGGATAATAAAAATGATGAAACATGTGGAGTAATCAAAATGTCCATCTCTCCTGATTTATGGTTTTACCTTCAAGAAATTGACGACCCATAGGAAGCTTGGGCTAAGGTTGAAGCTATGTTTGGTAAACACAATGTGATTGGAGCCCAGCAGATTCAAAACTAGTTAATGATTAAGTCCCAGTGATTTTCCTTGCATTGGAGATTATTTATCTAAGTTCAAAACACTTGGAATTTAGCTTAAAGATTGTAAATTAGAGTTGGGGTATGACTGATGCATATATTGTTCTTGCTAAGCTTGGTATTGTGTATTATGTCTTTGTATCTACCTTTTATGCCTCTAGAGAAGCTCTAGGGCATTCATACCAAGATCCCACTCTTGAGTCTTTTTGTGATTCTATGATTGTTAGAAAAATAGGATCATCGAGCAATAAAATAAAACACAGAAGATACACAATACAGTAGAGACACAGATATATGTGGTTCACCCAGTGTGGGCTACATCCACCAGAGAAATTTACAGGTCCTTCCTTTATTATTATCCAACAAATGAAGGGATACAACCTACAACACACCCGTTGTAACTTCCTCTTCTTTCTCTCACAGTCTCCTCCCTCAGAATACAATATTCGCAATTATACATAGCTGCAATACATTTCCCTCATAAAAGAGGGTTGCCTTCTAGGGAAAAAAACCCTAACATAATTTCTACTGTCAGATCTACAACCTTATAACGAACGGTCCAAATTTACAATGAAATTACAATATACATTTACAAGGCAATTTTTCCTTTGGGGGGGCGCTTTCCCCCGGACCCCGCAGAGGGGGTAAACCCCCTCTGCACTCCCCTGTGTGGAGGAGTGTACATTATTCTGGGGTGTAAAGTCATCATGGGGTATAAACACGGCTGAAAACAAAGACCTTCTGAATCAGGAAGATAATCAGGCTCCACAACCAACAATGATTAGAGAGCAAGATAAGTTTTTTCAATTTGGAGTGATCAACACTACAGGTACATCTAACAAAGCCTTAGTGGCCCAGTAGAGAGAAAAATCCAAACATTCCAAGAAGAAACATCCTCACAACAATAAGATAAACAAGGATCCTAAACCCTATTAACGAACTTCTACTCCTAATGGTACAAAGGAGAAAAATCTAAAAGTAAGAAAACTGAGAGGCATTGCAACTTTTGTGGGAAATATGGTCATGTGGAGTCTAAATGTTTTAAAAATATGGAAGCCTTAGAAGCGATGATGAAGAATCACAACATAAATCTTGATTTTTTTTCTTCTACCTCTTCTTCTTATGGTCATGCACTTTCTCTTTCTAGTTTTTCCTTCAATGCAACTTCTACTTCTTATTCTGATGAGTGGCTTATTGATAGTGGAGCATATTATCATATGGCTAAGGATAAAACCATTTTTTATGCTCTTAATGAACATAACACCAAACAAATATTTTTTGGTGATGATAGATCTCTTAGTGTTGTAGGGTCTAGAATAGTTCAGTTAGATACTGGTCATTTCAATGATGTATCATGTGTTCCAAGTATTTCCTGCAATCTCCTATCGATGTATCAAATCACTCATTCAGGTGAAGGTAAAACAATGTCATTCTCACCTCACCAAATTGTAATCAAGGATCTAAAAGATCCTAAGCATTTCCTAGCAACTAGAATTGTTGATGATATTACTAGGTTGCACAAATTTGACAACTTTGGGTCATTATCTTTTCCATCAATTTTTGTTGCTCATAGTGATGACTTGAGCAAACTTAGGCAGGAGCAATTTGGTCATCTAAACTATCGCTTATTGTAGCAACTATGTAATCAACATATGGTGATCGATCTTCCTCTCATTTCTTGCAAAGATGGTGTTTGTGTTGATTGTGTTCTCGACAAATATCATCAAGGCAGTTTTGACAAATGTGCCTCTTGGCACACCTCAACTCCTTTGGAGCTTGTTCATAATGATTTGTGTGGTCCACTTTCTTCTCCTTCTTTCTCTGGGTGCAAGTACTTCTTAACTTTCATTGTTTACTTCTCCATACGCACTTGGGTTTACTTCTTAAAACTTAAGAGTGAATTTTTTGACACGTTTTTTACCTACAATTTCCTTGTAGAAAAACAATCGGACGTCAACTTCAAAGGTTAAGAACATACAATGGAGGTGAATATGTGAAAAACAAATTTACAAGTTACTGCACTACACAAGACATTCAAATACAACATATTGTTCCATATAAACCACAACAAAATGGTGTTCTTGAGAGAAATAATCACACATTAAAGGAAATGGCTAATTGTATGATCTAATCTAAAATATCAAGTCTTCATTATTGGGCGGAAGCCATCAAGTGTGAAAATTACATAGTAAATTGCACTCTCGCAAAGGCTTTAAAAAATATAACACTAGAAGAAGCATAGAATAAAATTAAGGCATATGTAAACCACTTCTGTGTATTTGGTAGTGTAGTTGGGCTCACATTCTTGATGAGAAAAGGAAAGCATTACATCATAAAAGTGACAAGTGCATTTTTGTTGGATATTCTAAAGATGTCAAAGGTTACTGACTTTTTCAACATCATTCCAATAAAATTATTATTAGAATAGATGTTGAATTTGATGCCAACACTTCTTCTTATGCCCACTTCTAGTCTCGATCCCTAAGAAGTGCCATCTCCAAAGTTGGGTGGGTGGGGTGGTTGGTGAAAATTTGAATCCATCATTAAAGGATGAATATCCAATCGATGTAGATTGGTGTCACTTTAATTCCTCGAGTTTTCAACATGACTATGAAACAAAGAAACATTCAAACACAATTATGTCTCAATTCTTCACCATCTATACACAAGCATTGTGAGAAAATTGTGTCGATAAACCATTACCAACCAATAATCATTCTAGTGTTGTTGAAGGTTTGCCACAAGGAAGCTATAAAGAAACCATGTTTGTGCAAACGCATTGCAACACAAACTATTCCTAGAAAAAGAGGGTCATTCAAATTGAAACATATTATATCCCTCCCAACAAATATACTCCTGGCAATTTGAGAAATGAATTTGGCAGCAATGAGGCAGTCATCACAGACAATAAGGTTCATAATGACTTTGATATGATGTTCCTATAATCCCAAATACAATCGCGAATTTTGTTTTGGTGTGCAAAACACATTAAGTCTGCACCTCCAAAATCACATTCTTTATGAAACTCTTACATATTATATGTAAATTTTTGAATGTATCACATATCCTGTAGTACTCATCTCTTCAGTCATTTTGTTGCTCCATTTGTGGGTGTGATTTATCACATACTATAAATGTATGCACTTTATTCTTAACTTTTATCCAGCTCCATCTAGGCATCTTTTTTTTTTTTTTTCTTTCATCATTATTCTTACTTTAGTGACATCATCCCAGCTACTAGTTGTAGCATAAATGTTTGATATAACTATAAAATTTGCACATTTTTGTGGCTCCAAATCAAACAAGTGTTTTGCTTCATGTATTCCCAGCTTTGCATTGTCATTGATTCTATAAGCACCAAGCAATGCAACCCATATACGAGCATCGGGTTCAAAAGGAATGTTATTGATAATGTTCTTTTCTACATCCAACTACCTAGATTTTCCAAAGAGATCAATCATGCAAGAGTAATGGTCTATCCTCTATTTGATACCATGTTCTCGACTCATGGAATCAAAGTAGTAACAACCTAGGTTCAGTAATACTGCATGGCTGCAAGTTGAGAGAATGCCAAGGAATGCAATAGAGTCTGGCTTGACACCTGCATGTTGCATCTATCCAAAGAACTGGAGAACATCATTTGTCAACCCATGAATGGCACATCCTGAAATCATTGTTGTCCATGAAACTAAATTGTGCTCTGGCATTCTTCGAAACATTTTATATGCATCCTCTATGCTTCCACATTTGGAATACATTGTAAGGAGGCCATTACCAACATAGACATATGGTTCAAACCCACTTCTAATACTTTGTGCATGAACCTTCTTACCCTTCTCCAGGATTACAAGGATGGAATATATGTTGAGGATACAAGAATATGTGAATTGGTCGGGTTTTGTGCAACCCAACCAATATCAGGTTGAAGTGGAAACTGATTTTCTAATATCAAGTGATCCATTTCATTTTTTGTACAAGGATTAGACTTGGGGATCAATGTTGAACTAGGAAGTACATCATGATTGAAAAGTGATGACAAAGCCATAATTGTTGATGTAGAATTGGACGCAGATAAAGACTTCAAACCACCATCTCTAGGAAATCAAAGAGATGGAGATTCATCCTTATTTGGTGTTAGAAGTACCTTTGGGATTTGTTTATCTTTTGTAAATCTTATTCAAAATGAAATAGATACAAAGGTTCATGGAAAATCCTTTTCCATCTCTCCAAATCCATTTCAAGAACCTCTTGCCAATACGTTTCCTCTATGGTAAATGCAATGAATGACACAATTCAAGATTGTCATAGTTCTGAATCTAGCCACTATCATATGTTGATTGCAATAGATGCCCTACTTGAGAGATTGTTATACACAAACAAATTCCACCATAGTGGGTTGGTGGAGTTTTTGGAAGAAATCAAGACCAGGACAAGCCACCTCAAAGGGTCATGGCCTATTCTCACATTTTTCATCAAATTTTGAATTTTGGGATTCTTGGCCACTGTTGAAGAGGATTATAAATTAAAATATTTATATCTATTCCACACTAGGGGATTGAGAAAATTGATCAAGATGATTGTTATATAAAGCTCCCTTCCAACTTATTAGAGATAGCTCTTTCAAGGCTCTATTGTTGTATCTTTATCATTATGGTGATGAGTATTAGGATATTTAGACACTTAGGATCTAGTTAAGATCAATTTGGTCTAATGTGTCTTCAGGTAAAAGTGTGTTTCTTTAGTATGCATTTTTTGGTTATGTAATCCGATGGTCATGATATGTTATAGACATAAAATGATCTGATGACTCATAATATCCTTAATCTTAATGGCTACATTGATTTGTGGCTTAACACTGAATTGATCCATGATCTATATTTAAAGAGCATGGAGGGTCATTTGTTGATGATTGATTGCGAGAAACTCTCTTGTAAAATATTTTTCTTTTGCATTAATATATTGTCTCAAGTGGCCACGTTGGTTGGGATCATGGATTGTTTCCCTCATTAAGGGTTTTAACCACATAAAAACATTGGTGTGTTGATCTTTGATCTAGTTGTGTGAGTGGTTACTAAAGGTGTTTGTCCTATGTTGGAATGTCATATTTTGTTGAACATGGTATGAGAGCCTGTTTGAAGACCCACTCTCATTGTTGATCAAGATCTTGAAGTCGTGTTGTCGCACTTTGTGTTTCTTATATTTCCATACATTTATGAGTTGAGAGGATTGTTCCATTGTGTTCAGAGTGTTTCTTCCAATTAGAAACACTTTTTTTTTACTTGAAAAGGTTTATGTTTGCCCAAGATACGACCATTATAGTAAGATCCAGAGGTATAAATTCTAAATACACCCTTTTTTTTAAATTATAGAGTTAATATTTCAGTTTTTTGTTTTTATTTCTGGGTTGTTACTCCTTCCGGTATGCATATGCTCTTTTCCATGTGCTATGTGTGATCTCATCAAATTAGAAACATAGTGAAAGGTGTTTTCTCTTTTGTGTATGATATTTACTCTTTGTTGTAATATGTGAGCTCAGGAAATCAGAAACAAAGAGAAAATTTGCATTTTTTGGGTAAGCTAACTAAGATCTAACCCCATTGTTGTTGAGATTCGACTTTTTTTCCCCCAAATTTTCACTTGGTTTGTAAGAGCATGTGAAAATAAAGTTGTTTTGGTAAGCATGCACTTCGATTTAGAGCTCCAACAACAACAACAATCACACCAACACTCTCATCCTCCTTCATTAAGATTGTTTTGTGTTTTTCACTAGCTCACTTGGTTGAAAGTTGTTTTATTTAATAAGAGATCTTGAGTTCGAGTCTTTTTTTAAGTTATTTTTTGAAAAAATTTCATGCAAACTTGAGTTATCTCATAACTTTATTGTAAAGTGGATTTCACTTAAATTATAAAAGTGAATTTCTATAAAATAACTTTAATATTTTCTTTTTAAGTTATTTTTTACATGTAACTTTAATTTGTAAAGTAACTTTATTGTAAAAGTGATTCTCAATTATTCTAAAAAAGTGGGTCACTTCATAAGTAACTTATTTATATAAGTGATGTTATAGATAAAATTAGAGAATAGGGAGTATCGCCACGAGAACCAACTTCTACTTGCCACATGGCTCTTTGGTTACCATTTATGTTTTTTTTAATGACATAAATTTCACATCTGAAGTTTGTTTTCAATGTCGTTTTTTTGAAACGACCTATTTTCGCGAGAGTTTTCCATCTAGACCATCAATTTCAGCTTTTGAATCCATATTATCTTCATATTTTAATATGGATTTTCCAAATGATCTTTTTCTCACCAGTACAAACTACTTCTCATGGAAATCCCATATGGCGGATGTACTAAGAAGTAAAGGATTGTACCTGATGACCTTGGGAAAAAAAATTCCCCACTGGTGTAAAAAAAATAATCCAAATGGGATAATAAGAATGACGAAGCATGTGGAGTAATCAAAATGTTTATCTCTCCTAATTTATATTTTCACCTTCAAGGAATTGATGACCCAAAGGAATCTTAGGCTAAGCTTGAAGTTATGTTTGGTAAACACAATGTGATTGGAGACCACTAGATTGAAAACTAGTTAATGACTTTAATTTCCAATGATTTTCCTTACATTGAAGATTATTTATCTAAGTTCAAAATACTTAGAATTTTTCATAATGTCCCCATTTTTGTATTCTCCTAACCTACAGTCGAAGGTGACCTCATGAGTTTATGTCAGCCTAATCAGAGGAGTAAAATAAGGTTAACAATGAGATCATGCAATTTGGAGGAGTTGTATGGGGCATGGGCTAGTCCATTCACCATCTTTCATGATCATGATCATTTCCACATAGTTCGCTCTTGGTTGCGTGGCATTCTGACGAATTTCGTAATTTTGGGTTTTATTGAGCATACTTTAATTAAATACACTAAGGGTGTTATTTGGATCATATGATCTGAGGGGATACCTTCATGTAATAGCTCATTGGAAACAGGACGAAAATATATAAAGGTTGGGATGGTGAGAAAGGGACTTCTGGCGTCTGGGAATGTCTTAAAATCCAATTAACCACTTTTCGGCATTAAAAAGGGGTTAAAAGGGGGGAATAAGAGTTATATGGATTTAGTCAAAAAGGGAAAGATCTAGAAGGAGTGTGGAGAATTATAAAGGAAGGGTAACACTTCACCTTCCTCATCATGATTTGATCTCTTATTTGGAGTGCTCTTGGGGTAGAGGTTTTCATTGGGGTTTTGGAAAAACCCTTCCATTGTTGGTTTAGTTTTGGTGGTGAAACATCCACCCTAGCTAGATAAGAGGGGAATCCATTTAGGATTTCCATTGGAGCTCCAACTTGTTATTTGTTTTCAGTAGAGGTGTAGTTTTTTGTTTGGAGGGTTCGTGGGTTTCCTTGGAGAATCGATTTCCCTTCTTTGTGGGACCGACGGTTCCTTGTGGAGGTTAAGTCATCTCATTGCAATTTGAGAAGGGGCATGAGGCACTTGGACAGATCTCTTTGAATATTGAAGGGGTCGAGTTCCACTCCTATAAAATTTGAGAGGATATGTGAGGATTCTAGAGCAGGTCGAGGGAAATTTTGAAAACTTGTGGCAACCAAGGGGAGTCTCATGGTGCCTAGGAGAGTCGTTGAGGGTTTTAGGAGGTTTGGAACCCTTCCTATCTGCTAGATCGCGAAGAGAAAGGTGTCGTGGGGCATTAGAGAGGGATGCAACCCATTCAGTGAAGTTGAAACCCCTTTTTGTGGAAGTCGCGAGTGTAGAGAGGGTCGTGAGCCCTTATTAGTTGAGAAACAAGGGTTTAGAGAGGTCCATGAGGCCACTTTTTGTACCATGGGGTCTAGGAGGAGGGTAGAGTGCCTTATCTACAAAATCGTGGGTCTAAGAGGGTGCAACGAACAGCTTTGATCAGCTGGCAACAGTGTTTGAGAAGACGTTGGCATCATTACAGGTTTTGTTTTGATTGTGTAGTGTTGTTTTAGTTGCAACAACAACCATTAGAGGTATTTATGATTGTATTCCATCTCCTACTCATAATGAATATGCCAATTATATTTCTTCTATTTTGGTGTACTTGAATTGCATACTAAATGTTTGAATAAATACTCACCGATAGAACACATACAAACTATTTGTATAAATCCATCAATCAACTTGTAGTACAATAACTAATGAATGCAAAGTCCTTGATAAAATCACCCAAAGAAAAACATCAGAAATTGATCAACAAACAAGTATATTTTTGTTGGTGATATTGCAATGGTATCATAGCATTTCATCCTCCCATCCTGGAGGGTATTCAGTGAGAAGATATTTCATATGGAAAATCGGTGCGATCAAGATTTAACAAATCAATAGGAACAAGATGAGGAGTTTATATATTGTTTGAGGGAGTATAAGGCACTTGATGAATTTTACACAACCATGAAATTCAAAGAATTTTTCACCAACAAAGATCCTGAGTGGTATGAGCCCCAATTAACAGCAGATGAGGAGTCCTTTAAAATCACAGTGCATAAATTGAAGGAGTGTGAAGGATAGATTGACATGGTGGATGAGAAAGCACCTATTTATGATAGGGATGAGTGCAATAAGGATGATAGGGAAACAATATTTTATACACCATTAGAGCTGGCCTATGAGGGTAATGATATCAACATGTGTGATGGACAGGACAATATATCATGTGATACAACTTCTCAATCAGTGTCAACATACTATCATTGTTATGATGCTTATGACTATTTGGGTGTGAGTACACCTAAGTATGGCGAGGACTTAGCATTCACAGAGTTACATTTGAAGGGTGATCTCCCTTCTCAAGAGTTATTTATAAAGGAAAGAGTTGATTTTGAGAAGTGTGAGGAAGAAGACAAATCAGAAAAAGTAATTGAGGAGGATTGTTCCCATGAGCCATATCAATGGAAAAGGAAATTGAAGGTAAGGGAATACAAAATTGTGACAGCTATGAAAGATTCTAATGGCATGCATGCATTGGTGGAAAATTTTTCTTGGAGAGCTTCAGGGTCACATGATAGTTTGTGAGGAGAGGCACCCCTTATGGATTTTCAGGATCTTAGAGAAGCAGTAGTAGTAATGAAGTCTTAGTACCTCCACCTACCTTATGATAGATATCATCTTCTCATGCTTAGTCAGATGCACCATGATGCGCTTAAAGGAAAGGAAGAGGAAGTTGATAGACTTACCCAAGAGCTTGATATTACCCAAGATTTCTTGAAGAGTATGCAAAAGGCCCTTCAATAATCAGATATGCAAGTTGAGCAGCTTTGTGTGAAGTTGAGTTGGGTACATCCCTGATCCTCCACATCAAACAGTCAGTCATATATGACAACCATATCGTGGGAGGATGTGAGTGGCATTTATTATTTGATGGAGGAATCGCTTCTTTTGGAGAGCCCAATGAAGACTCAAGTCATAACCATTGATGAGAAGTTGAACATATACCTTGTGGACCATCCAACAAGGAAGTATATGCGTCTGTGGATTGTGGGGACATGTATATTAGAGATGAGGACATATCCACTCAATGGGATCCAAGTTTACCTTGCACTAGTGTAGTGATTGATACAGTGACACATATAGGATACATAATGATATGCAATGGTATACAACGATATGCAGTTGTATGTAGTGGTATGCAGTGGTATGCAGAGAGGTACAATGGTACACAGTGGGAGACAATGGAGTTGAAGGGAGAGTCATACTCTCATTTGATGGAGCATGGAGGGTCTAGAGGAGGATGATCCACTCTTTTATGTTAGTACGTGGACTCTCGAGGCTGTACTCTCAGCGATAATAGTGTCTGTGATGATGGAGGGACTATGGGTAACCATTTGTGTGAGGACATGCCTTTGGAGACTGCGATGGTATGGGAGTAGCGTGGAGTTTGGGTGACTATTCAGATAGTCCATTAGCGCATGGGGATGAGTTCCATGGAGCGATACATTCCTTAAATATTAATCTTTGATTAGAATATCACCAGAGCATGATCAATGAGTAGGATATCACATGACTGTTCTTGGGTATCCTTATAAGTTTTTGGTCATGCCCTTGGGATTGACCAACACACTAGTCACTTTCCAGTCTTACGGGTAGTGGTAGAGGCACTATTGTTTTTATTTGATGCCCTCATTATATACAGTAGGACATGGGAGGTTCACCTGAGTCAGTTGGGTGAGACAAGTGAGATTATGGCCATGCCAGATTCCTTTCATTTGGACTGGGTGAACAGTACGCAGAGTACACAGGAGAATATCCAGTTTCTATTAGATTGGTTCACTAAGGGTTTAGCAATAGTCATTGGGAGTGGTGGACTTCTAATTTGGTGGTGGGATCATAGCATTCATTGGAGTGATAGACTACTTCAGATGATGAGGATGATTGGCAGGGTCGTGTCAATGATTGGTCTATGTCATCGTTGTGGGGGTGTTGTGAGAGGAGATGTTGATATTTTTTCTATATGTCGAGGTAGGTTTTTCCTCACAATACCCAGGATCGAGTTTACCCATGGTTTGATAGACCTTGACTTGATTGCAGTGTTTTGGTGAGACATGATCCAAGATAATGAGTTATGTCCTTCCAAAGATTTCATCTTGGGGGTTCAGGAGAGTAGAGTGTAGTCCAAGCATGGTGATCATACGACCATGATTAGAGGGATGCAACAGCATCATGATGGTTCCCCTTAGATATTAGTGTTTGACAGCTAGGTAGTTGATGTAGATGAGATGGTCAGTTGTCGCTTTCTGGAGTTTACTCTTGATATGCTTAGTATTGGTTGCATGGAGGAGTGGTCTTTTGAGGACTTGACTGAGTTTGTGTAGCTTATGTTTGCTTGGTTTATCAAAGGTATTCAGGGGGACTCTTGTGTGAGCACCTTTCAGATTAGTGCTATGAGCAGAGAGTGTTTCACATCATCCAGGCAAGCCCGAGAGAGGTTCACATGGAGGGGCTTTGTGGATGATGTAGATGGAGATATGGGGGAGTGTATGACTTGGCAGCAGAGCAGGTCGAAGCACACTCATCCCACAGGATTGATGCACTCCTTGACCATTTCTGGGCAAGAGTGGGAGATCATGTTTATCGATTGCATCATAGGTTTACCAAGGGTGCAGGGAGTAGAAAGTATGTGTGCAGTCATTGACCAGTCATCAGAGTTCACACACTTTTTGGTGATGTCTTTGGAGTGTGGGGTAGCACAGGTGACAAAGATACCTAGTGGAGAGATGTTTGGAATCCAAGAGTAGCTCGTAGTCATTTCCAATGATCGGGAAAGACTTCCTTTTTTGGTATTCATGAACGAGAATGATAGTGAATCTACAGGTTGTGACTTCACATGGATGCAGTCTATGCAGGCTACTATTCATGGTAGTAGGTTCAACTCTTATAGGTATTTTAGCTTTGAGTTCCAGGAGAGGAGGATGTAGACTGGGCATGACGGTTAGATGGTTATGATCAGGGTGGTGCAAAAACAACACAGTGGTTCCTTTATGAGATTATCTTGGGATCCTAGGATTTCAGCAACAAACATGAAGGCGAGAGCTATTTTTTGCTTCCATGAGATTGGTTCCCTAGTAGAGAAATTCTTTGAGGGGTTGATCGAGTTATTGCAATATTGATCTTCTCTACTTAGCAGTAGTATCCAGGAGGCCTCTTATGTTCGTACATTTCCATATCCCAGATTGAGCAGAGGATGCTTTACATCTTCCACGGTGGCTTGGGACCCTGGTATCATTTTTAGTTTCAATTTGGCTCAACTGATGGAGCATCAGGTTGTGATGGAATTACTTGAGGACAAGCAATATTTTGGAAGGGAGGACTGTAATTTCCCCATGCCTCTCTGTAGTTGGAGGCGACCTTATGATTTTATGTCAACCTAACCAGAGGAGTAAAACGAGGATAACAATGAGCTTGGGAAATTTGGAGGAGTTATATGGGGCCAAGGCTAGTCCATTCACCATATTTCATCATCACGATCATTTATGCACAATTCTCTCTTGGTTTTGTGTCATTCTAACGAATTCCATAATTTTGGTTTATTGTTGAGCATACTTTAATTCAATACACTAAAAGTGTTATTTGGATCATATGATCTGAGGGGATATTTTCATGTAATAGCTCGTTGGAACTGAGACAAAAAGATATAAAGGTTGGGATGATGATAAAGGGATTTTCAGCATTCAGGAATGTCTTAAAATCCAATTAACCAATTTTTGACATTAAAAAGGAGTTAAAAAGGAGGAATAAGAGTTACATGGATTCAATCAAAAAGGGAAAGATCTAGAAGGCGCATGGAGAAGTATAAAGAAAGGGTATCACTTCACCTTCCTCATTATTATTTTCTCTATTATTTGGAGTTCTCTTGTGCAGAGGTTTTCATTGGGGTTTTAGCAAAACCCATCCATTGTTGGTTTAGTTTCAGTGGTGCAACATCCACCTTAGCTAGACAAGACAGGGATCCATTCAGGATTTCTATTGGAGCTCCAACTTGTGATTTGTTTTCAGTAGAGATGAAGTGTTTTTTTTAGAGGGTTCATGGGCTGCCTTGGAGAATCGATTCCCCTTATTTGCAGGACTGAGGGTTCCTTGTGGATTTTGAGTCATCTCATTGTAGCTGGAGAAGGGGCGTGAGGCACTTGGAGAGGTATCTTTTTATATTGAAGGGGTTGAGTTCCAATCATGTCAGAGTTGAGAGGAACCATGAGGACTCTAGAGAAGGTCGAGGGAATTTTTGAATACTTGTGGTAGCCAAGGGAAGTCTCGTGGTGCCTAAGAAGGCAGTTGGCGAAAAGAAGTAGATACCAAGGAGGCCCCCAAGGTGGATATGGGAATGATCATGGTCGAGGATATGGCAGAGGGGGAGGTAGACCCCCCACATGTTTTAATTGTGGTGATATTGGTCATGTCTCACGATTTTGTATGAAATCGCTTGTGCTTTGTGCATATTGTTATATTCCTGAGTATGTCACTGAAGACTTTCCCGACTTATTGAAGAAGTGGGAGGACAAGAAGATGAATTGTAATATGGTGCATGTGGAGCCACGTAAGAATAAGAAGAAGAATGAGGAGGTTGATGTCTGGGTAGTAACCTTATTAGGGGCGAAGACAACAACGGACTTCGAGCATGGCGAAGGATTAGTTCAAAATCCAGACGAAAAGATAAAGAAGGCACCTCAACCCCCTCCAAAGTTTAACGTTGCCTAACAAAAGCAGTTTTTGTGCAATGCGCAGAGAGCACTAGAAGAATAAAGAGCGTGTGAGGAGATGCAATGTGTGACTCAAGGGTCACTGGAGGAGGCTTGGATGCACAAATAAGTACAATGCATGACGCAGAGGTGACCGGAAGAAGCTCATATTCGCAAAGAAGTACAACGCATGACGCAAAGGTCGTTGGAAGAAACTCGCATGGGTGAGGAATTGCAGTGCATGATGCAAAGATCATTGGAGGAGGCTCATGTGCACAAAGAAGTCCAATGCATGACGCAACGATCAATAGAGGAGTTTCACAGATAGACTGAGTTGTGATGCACTGAGGAGAAGGCATATGAAGATAAACACTGGGAGGAATTGTAGCGCACACATAAGTCTTACATGAACTGGGTCACAAGGAAGAATATGAATACCAAGTAAGTTATGTTATCTCCTCAAATAACACAGTCAAGTTTGTTTATTTTAGGTGAAGGAGGTCATTAAAAAATACATTTCTAAATTTCTTGAGGCTCACTTTTACAAGATCTAAGTCTGTAATAAAGTTTGTCTAACATTTGGTTTGGTTTTTCCTTCAAAAACCTCGAATCTCAGGTTTCGGTGGCTAAGCGCCTTTTCAAAAGGGCTTCTAAGCCACTGAAAGCCTAGCTTTCGATGGATTAAATGCGAAATTCGAGGCTATCTTAGCCACCGAAAGCGTAGGAACTTGGAAATGGTTACAACACTGACAATCTTGGAGCAGTGATTATGCTACAAATACAGGGGAACTTTTGTTGAGGTTTCAACACATAGTACAGGGTTCACGTGATGGTGAAAGCAATAATATTAGGACTAATCTTTGAAGCCTCTATCTCACAAATTGTTTCTCCTATTCAACTAAAATTTAAATCCAAAATATACCTTGGCCTGGCTCTGTCAATATTGCAGCTGATATTCCTATGTTAACTAAACCATGTGTTTTATATGCTCTATTTCCTTCTTTGCTTGAAGGAACATGTGCCAGATTTGCTACATTCGGTTGTGGTAAAAATATCATTACTCTTGCCAACAAAGGTATATCTCATCATAGCTATTGCAGACAAGAAATCATGATCAAAAAGTGTTGGATCAAATCAGGTGTTATTTGGTTTTGAAACAAATACATACTAAAGAGATACAACATTGATTTCTGCAACTTATTTGAAGCAACCCTGAACTTAAATGAACAACCTTGAAGATCAAGAAGCTGAGAGGAAACATATTTTTGCAATTTTGAAAGCTATTTTTAAAATAGATCTTTCAGTGGCTTAGGCAGGCTTTCACAGTTTCCCTTAGCCACTGAAAGCAGAGCTTTCGGTGGCTTACAGGCTATAAATTTTGGCTCCTAACCCACCAAAAGCGCAGAAGATTGCAGATTGGTCTTCTTTTTGCTCAGATCGATTATTTTTTTATCCAGATGCCTCGAGGGTGGTTTCTAATGATAGATAATAATTAAAGGGATATAGAACATCATTCCTTTTCATATTTTGAGGTAGATGATGAGGCAAGAAGACTAAGTGGTCTTTCTATTTTTGGGTAAAAATGCACAGATTTTGGTCAAAAGGTCAAAATTCAACTTGGTTGAGTGTATTTAGGAGTATATGGTCAAATATATTATCAAATATCATCCATGAGTGCAGGTGGCACTTCATTCGATCAATAGAAATATTCTAGGGATCAATTCCTAAAATGTAGGAATATGACTAGATTTGGAAATCTGGATTTTCCTGTTTTAGTCACCTTCTTGGGAGATAGATCCTGATCAGCTGGAAGAGTATTTTTTGAAATTGAAGGAGTTTTTTCATAATCACGTGGCAGATATTCAATAACCTCTCTCAGTTTCCAAATATCTATTTTTATTTGTGAAATATAGGTCAATATTTGAGCACCATATTTCCAGAAATTAAATACTATGTTTTTCATGTTTTAGTCATTGTCTGAGGACAGATTCTGATGAGCTGGAAGAGTATTTTTAGAAAATGAAGGAGGTATTTCATAAGAACTGTCTGATATTCAATAACCTCTCTTATTTTCCCAATATCTATTTGTATTTGGAGGATATACGTGAATCTTGGAGCAACATATTTCCAGAAATTTCTATCTTTTCCAGCCACCTCACAAATTCAAATTTGTGATAGATATCTTCCACAGACTAAAGATAGAAGAAGTGGTTATCATATCCATATTTTGAGGATCTCAAATAACTTTTAAAGGCTATATAATCCTGTTGATTTCATATTGTAAAAAGGGGGGTCGACTATGGGGACTTGACCACTACTATTGTATTCTTTAGACTTTTTGAATATATATCAGACATAAGCTTCTTTTGCCATCTATGTTCAGACTTTCGTATTCTCTCTTATCCTACTTGTATCTGAATATTATGTTCGTTGGTTATTGTTTATATGATGTATGATAACTGTCAACTTGTCATTACATCCATAAACATATAATCTGCAAGTACTTCACTTATTTTATTTGGCCATTCATATGTACTTTGTGTATATGTTTTTGCTAGTATTATAGGTATTCTCCATACTTTCACTGTTTATTAAACCTTCTGAACACCTTTGGTTGAAAGCCTTATCTTTCTAAAAGTATTCATATATGTCTAGAGTTTGTGAGATTTTATTGAGTCATCCATCTCGATCCATTTGATTAAAACATTGCAATATTAGTTAAGTTACCAGGCATCTCTGAGATACAACCTAGGAGAGTTTCCTGGAGTGATAACAAATTAGCATCGTTTCCGGGGAGAGGAGATTGAAGCTCAGCTTCCTTGGGAGACGAAAAGATCTGGATTTGATGATAGACAAAGTCTAGACATATATTTAGTTGTAATCATCTATTTGGTGACTCCATGAAGGACAGATTCAATGGCAACTCCATCATTCTGAAATCTGTTGGCAACTCCACTGGTATGAAATGAACAAGATCTTAGCTAAGAGATATGCTTCCTGTGATTTTTCCAAGATTGTTGGTTTCCCTAATCCTCTACCTAGTAGATATGAATGGGAAGGTATTCTTCCTACATTTAAAGGAGAATATTGGGAGGTTCCAGCTGAACATCTGCTAGATTTTCATGAGTTTATTCGTGAATGTCAGATTATGCACGAGGATGTCAAGATCAAGATTTTCAGATTTTCATTGCAAGGAGAATCCCTTGACTGGTGTAGATCTCTTCCAGCTGCCAGTATTAGCTCTTTGAAAATTTTTCATGATGCATTCAATTTGTTCTGTAAAGATGACTTTTTAACTGATGCCCTTTTTCCAGAATGTTGTCATGAATTTAATTTGTTTTGTCAAATTAATGGACATGAAAAGTTTGATTGTATTGGAAAGTATGTGGTTGAAGAGGATACTTTTCATAAAGATCCAAAGGTTCTATATGACCTCCATTTTGACATCAAGTTTGTAGATACTTTTGACATCATATCAAATGTACCTATTGTTTCTAATTCGCATAAAGACCAGGTCATTTCCTTTGAGATCTTAGATAAAAATGAGTAGATTGACAGATTGGCATGTGACGGAGTTGAATCTGCAACAAATATTGAGGGCAACCCTCAACTTCCAAATTTGCAGACAAAGGAAGATTGCAGCAATCACGAGGGACATAATTTTCAGAGATCATCTTATCTTCATAAGGAACATTAAGAGCACTATCTTCCCTTTGAACCCTTTGTTTTAGTTTTTGATATAAAGGTTGTTGATGATGAGGAAGGCAGTGATATAGAAGATCAAAAACACATTACTTGTTCTCTCTTAGAAATTGTCAGTTGCAATAGGCTAGCACATCATAGTGACGAATTCAAATCACAGGGATATGATGAAGGGGAACAGGAAAGTTTAGATCATCAATTGATCATACATTTTTCTACATCAAATACTGAGCAATCCACGTTCAACATGGAGATCACTGAAAGCCATCAACATAAGTACTTCAATTTTCAGTTAGAACAACAGAAAAAAGAGGTATTCTTTTATGGTTTTAATGACCTTATTGCAAACTATTTGGAATCTATGAGCAGCATATGTGTTAAAGTATTTTTGTCAGATGAAAGTTGGCTTTATCATCTGTTCAAACCACTTTTCTGTTGGCTATGCATTGCATTATTTTTCGAGTCAAGATCAAGAACAGGTTCAATAAATCAATTTTTGATATGGCTTCATTGGAAGCATGAGTTTACTTGATTAAGCATCAGTACAATGGTTAGAGTAGGAGTAGATACGAAAATAAGCTCTTCATATGAGCAAGTAGATTCTTTCATTTATTGGTTGTTGAAAAAGCAGAGCAAGTTACAGGCAGGTCACAGGTTTGAAGAGATCAATGGTAAGGCCAGATGACTCTGTGTCCAATGGTAAAGGCCAGATAACTCCATGCCCAATGGTAAAGGCCAGATGACTCCATGCCCAATGGAACACTAGAGTTTAGGTTATGTTTGAGTTTTTCCAGGAAATGCATTGGATCTGAGGTTCTTGAAACCTCACGAGAGGTTTTCATCCCCAGAAGGAGCCAGATGTTATCTCCTCAAATAACACAGTCAAGTTTGTTTATTTTAGGTGAAGGAGGTCATTAAAAAATACATTTCTAAATTTCTTGAGTCTCACTTTTACAAGATCTAAGTCTGTAATAAAGTTTGCCTAACATTTGGTTTGGTTTTTCCTTCAAAAACCTCAAATCTCAGGTTTCAGTGGCTAAGCGTCTTTTCAAAAGCGCTTCTAAGACACCGAAAGCCTAGCTTTCGACGACTTAAATGCGAAATTCGGGGCTATCTTAGCCACCGAAAACGCATGAACTTGGTAATGGTTACAACACTGACAATCTTGGAGTAGTGATTATGCTACAGATACATGGGAACTTTTGTTGAGGTTTCGACACACAGCACAGGGTTCACATGACGATGAAAGCAATAATATTAGAACTAATATTTGAAGCCTCTATTTCACAAATTGTTGCTCCTATTCAACTAGAATTTAAATCCAAAATATACCTTGGCCTGGCTCTGTCAATATTGCAGCTGATATTCCTATGTTAACTGAACCATGTGTTTTAGATGCTCTATTTCCTTCTGTGCTTGAAGGAACATGTGCCAGATTTGGTACATTCGGTGGTGGTAAAACTATCATTACTCTTGCCAACAAAGGTATATCTCATCATAGCTAATGCAGACAAGAAAGCACGATCAAAAGGTGTTGGATCAAATCAAGTGTTATTTGGTTTTGAAACAAATACATACTAAAGAGATACAACATTGATTTCTGCAACTTATTTGAAGCAACCTTGAACTTAAATGAATAGCCTTGAAGATCAAGAAGCTGAGAGGAAACATATTTTTGCAATTTTGAAAGCTATTTTCAAAACAGATCTTTTGGTGGCTTAGACAGGCTTTCAAATCTTCCCTTAGCCACTGAAAGCAGAGCTTTCAGTGGCTTACAGGCTAGAGATTTTGGCTCCTTACCGACCAAAAGCGTAGAAAATTGCAGATTGCTCTTCTTTTTGCTCAGATCGATTATTTTTTGATATAGATGTCTCGAGGGTGGTTTCTAATGATAGATAATAATTAAATGGATACAAAACATCACCCCTTTTCATCTTTTTGGGTAGATGATGAGGCAATAAGACTAAGTGGTCTTTCTATTTTTGGGTAAAAATGCGCAAATTTTGGTCAAAAGGTCAAAATTCGACTTGGTTGAGTGTATTTAGGAGCAGATGGTCAAATATATTATCAAATATCATCCATGAGTTCAGGTGGCACTTCATTTGATCAATAGAAATATTCTAGGGATCAATTCCTAAAATGTAGGAATATGACTAGATTTGGAAATCTTGATTTTCCTATTTTAGTCACCTTCTTGGGATACATATCCTGATCATATGGAAGAGTATTTTTTGAAACTGAAGGAGGTTTTTCATAATCATGGGTGGATATTCAATAACCTCTCTCATTTTCCAAATATTTATTTTTATTTGTGAAATATAGGTCAATATTTGAGCACCATATTTCCAGAAATTAAATACTTTGTTTTTCCTGTTTTAGTCATTGTCTTTGAGGATAGATTATGATGAGCTGGAAGAGTATTTTTAGAAACTGAAGGAGGTATTTCATAAGAAATGTTTGATATTCAATAACCTCTCTCATTTTCCCAATATCTATTTGTATTTGGAGGATATATGTGAATCTTGGAGCAACATATTTCCATAAATTTCTATCTTTTCCAGCCACCTCACAAATTCGAATTTGTGATAGATATCTTCCACAAACTAAAGATAGAAGAAGTGGTTATTAGATCCATATTTTGAGGATCTCAAATAAGTTGTAAAGGCTATATAATCCTGTTGATTTCATATTTTAAAAAGGGGGGTCGACTATGGGGACTTGACCACTACTATTGTATTCTTCGGACTTTTTGAATATATATCAGACATAAGCTTATTTTGCCATCTTTGTTCAAACTTTCATATTCTCTCTTATCCTACTTGTATCTAAATATTATGTTCGTTGTTTATTGTTTATATGATGTATGATAACTTTCAACTTTTCATTACATCCATAAACATATAATCTGCAAGTACTTCACTTATTTTATCTGGCCATTCATATGTACTTTGTGTATATGTTTCTGCTAGTATTATAGGTATTCTCCATACTTTCATTATTTATTAAACCTTCTAAACACCTTTGGTTGAAAGAATTATCTTTTTGAAAGTATTCATATATGTCTAGAGTGTGTGAGATTTGATTGATTCATCCATCTCAATCCATTTGATTAAAACATTGCAAGATTAGTTAAGTTACCAGGCATCTCTGAGAAACAACCTAGGAGAGTTTCCTGGAGTGATAACAAGTTATTTCTTGCGCTGTTGTTTGCAACTATTGAACGATCCAAAAGTTGTAAGTAAGTCGACTCAGATGTTAGATACTTGCATGAAATAACAAGGAATAGAGGCTACCATATCTGCTCCACTTCCAAAAATAGATTTATGTCAGGATAGTAAGAAAAAATGCACTGGCCAAGAATTTAAGATGACAGTGGAGCTCGGTGGCTAGGACATTGATCCAAAATGGATCCAAGAAGGGCTAAAAATCAAAGTTATCGAAATCATACCAAACTAGCGCCATTGTGTCTGGATCATTGCGTTGATTGTGTTCATATAATTTTTTTCGCAAATGGATGTCATATGCGAAAGTTATCGCGTTCTAATCAATTTCCCAAACATGCAACAAGTCAAACTGGTCAAAGTCAACAGGATGTGCTACCGAAGTCAACAGTACGATAGGTGATTCCAACATGATATCATGATGACGTTAGTAGGACATGTGGAAGCACCAAGAGGTGACACGTGTCACTCATTTTTGGCATTTTTGAGCTGAGTTGGACCAGTACAGAATTAACACGTGGCAGTGTATGAACGTGATACGTGGAAGTCTGTATGTGACATGTCCCAATGACAGGATGACATGTGGAAGTAGGAATGAAAGGTGGTTATATAGATAATGACATGGCATGGTGACTAGGCTATACAGACGCTGACGTGGCAGGGTGATTGGGCAGTAAGGAATGATGACGTGGCAGTTGACTAGACATATGACATGGCAACTGACGGTGCGTTCATTGGGTGGTGACTGGATCATACGGTCAACTAACAGGGTGACGCGGGGCTCAATCAGAGGGTGCCATGTGGCACCCCAGATTTTTCCAATGTTGGCTGAGCCAAAAATTTTGTTGCGACTGCGTCGGGCTCGAACCCCCAACCTCCGACATGAGCTACGGACTACCCAAACTGCACAAGACACATGGACGAAGGTGGTTTGTAGTCGAACACATGGTCGAATATTGTTTTAAGGTTGATGTGTTGACGATTTAGGGGATAGGACCTGGTCGGTGATGGATATCCCGCGACCAAGGGGCTAAGGACTAGGAGCTAGGACCGGGAGGAGGCGAGTGGAGGGTTAGCACCAGGGCATGTGGTTGCCATACGACCGAGTTTGGGGCTTGAACGGAGGACATGGGGCTAAGAACCTAGAACTTGGCCATATGACAGTGCGCATATGACTAGGATACTGGAAAAGGGGGGTTGTGCCCTAATTTTTGCCAATTTTGGGTTTTTGCACTCTATTATATGGATTTTTGAGCATTTTTATGTTGCTTTTAATGGATTTTACCCATTATTGGGGGATATGGAGCCCGATTTGAGGCCATATATTGGGAGGAAGTTGGAGGGAGGATACCAATTCAAAATATATATAAACCAGGGGTTCTTAGCAGCATTAGAGAAGTTTAGAACAAGAGAAATGTTGAATATTTTGAAAGCCAAAGCCATTTTTATGGAGGGAAGCCATTGAGGAGGGAAACTTTGCGGGCCAACTTCAGGAGCTACGCTACACTGTTTTCAATGTTGTCAGTTGTGTTGGATTCTTGAGGTTGAGCAGAACACATCCATACCAGTTTGTAATCCTTTTGACACTTTTATGATGTACTTTTGAAGCATTGTGGAGAAATAAGAAAGCCTCACCCACTGAGACAAAGGCCCGAAGACGTAGGCAATCTTGTCGAACTCTGTTAACAAATTTTTTGTTATGGTTTGTTGTTATTTGTGCTTGTATTCTGATTTGCATTTCCTTATGGTGGATTCTATAATATCTCATTAAGTTCTTATTCTTTCATTAATTCCTAATTGGTAAATGAACACATGCTTAAAACTTAACCAAGTCTTTAAAGATCATTTTCGGATGAAGTGGTATCAGAGTAGGTTGATAGTTGGTTTTTGAGTTTGAATGATTACCAGGGAAAAGTTGAGTTGTGGTGAAGGAAATCTTGTAGAAGGGGATCGTGAGATTGGATCGAGAAAGAGGACTTCTCAAAGTGAGGAGATGGCATCAGAAGAAGGCATGTCTCAGAACGAGATAAAGTTGCAAAATAATTTATTCTCCATGTATGAGATGGTAAAGGTATTATATGAGGATTAATTGGAATGGAAGCAGCCTTTCCAAGGGGAATCTTCCAATCAAGACAAAAGTGAAGAAGGAGAGGATCCTCCTAAACCTCCTCCTTCACCTCCTTCTTCTCCATCAACTTCTTCTTCTTCAAGTACAAGTTCAAAATCCACCGCAAGAAAACATTCCCATAAACATAAACATTATATGCCTTTACTTAAGCTTGATGTGAAATTTGAATTGCCCATGTATGATGGTGAATTCAATGTTGAGAGACTTGATAAATGGGCCAGACAAATGGAATTTTATTACAGTGTGCAACAAATCAAGGATGAGGCAACTCAAATCAAGTTGGCATAACTTCGTCTTGCAGGCACGTCACTCATCTAGTGGCAGAGTAAGCTGCAAAATGGCACGCAACAAGTTGGTAATGTATTTCCATCATGGAAAGATTTTTTTTTTGCACTTAGAAAGAAATTTTATCCTTTGGGTTATAAGGAGAAAGCTTTAATTGAATGGAAAGGTCTTAAAATAAGAAAGGGACAAAGGGTGCAAGAATACACAGGTGAATTTTGTAAGATGGCATTAATGTTGAATATTCCATTACATACCCAAGAAAATCTTATGAAGTATATAAGAGGTTTACCTTCATATATTCATAACACTGTATTTATGTTTGGACCTACTAATCTTGATGAGGTTTATGTTCAAGCAACATACATTGAAGCAGGGAAAACAAGAGTTGGTGTATCAGGGGAATCGTCTTCAAGGAAAGAGGACAAAAGAAGGGGGAATGGAAAGAAAGGAAATTCCACAACAAGAAATGAAGAGAAGCTCTCTTGCAAGCATTGTAAGAAAGAAGGGCACGATGATGACCATTGCTAGAAATTGCACCCGGAGAAGAGACCGAAATGGTTCAAAGAAATGAAAAGGAGACAAACAGTTGCAACAACAACACAAACAACAAACTTGGGATATGATTCAGGTGATGAGACTAAAATCACAACAGTTGGTTTGATAGGTAAAACTGGTGATGGATATGATTCTATAAGTAAATTGTTTCACATAAGGGTGATAATGAAGCATACTAAGATCGATACATTGATAGATAGTGGATCTCAATCTAATTTTGATTTCAGAGGATGTGGTTAAACAATTGGGATTGACAACTAAGTTGCATCATAAACCTTACTCACTTAAATGGATAAGCAACAATCATAAATTGCACATTACAAAGCAATGCACTTTAAAGTTTTCAATTTCATCAAAGTTTGTGGATGAGGTAACGTGTGATGTGGTTCCACTCAATGAATGTGGAATAGTCTTAGGAAACCCTTATTTGTATGATCACAAAGAAATATTCTACAGGGAACATAATCAATATCACTTAACTAAACAAGGCAATGAATATGTTGTACATGCTCATCACTTAAAAGCAAATCAATCTCTACAAACAATGGAACAATTAAGAAAGGCAACTTATGCAAGCAACACACCTATAATTGTGCCAAGTAAAGCAATTGATCTTAAGCATGAACATGAGATGGTTGTAGAATGGAAGTTCAACCATAATTTTCTTCAAGATAAGCTAATGTCGTGCAAGTAATTCAAACATATTAGCTCATTTGTAGTCATATTTCTGATGTTATCGTTGCTAATGTTTTCAACATGGATGGTAGTGGCTTCAATAAGATGCGAAAGAGTACAAGAGGCTAAAAATATGTTGTCAGTTGTCATGGTTGTTTTGAAATTGATTATGATAAGATAGATGCATAGGACAAAGTTTAAAGACAAAGGATAAGTGGGGTGTCCTATCCCGCACTTGATGACTTGTTAATACCTTTTTGGAGGACCAAAAGGTCTTAGTGGGGAGGCATGATCCAAAATGGATCTAGGAAGGCCTAAAAATCAAATTTCTAAGAATGGGATGAAACCGGTGACATTGCGTCCGACTCGTCACGTTGATTCCGACCATATCATTTTTTTTGCAAATGGATGTCGTATGCGAAAGTTATCACGTTATGATCGATTTCCCAAACAGGCAAAAAGTCATACTTGTCAAAGTCAACATGTCATACCGCTAACGTCAGTAGTAGGATAGGTGACATCATGATGAAATCAACAAGACACATGGAAGTACCCAGAGGTGACATGTGTCACTCATTTTTTGCATTTTCAGGTTGATTTGGACCAATACAGAATTGACATGTGGCAGTGTACAAATGTGACACATGGCAGTCCGTACATGACGTGGCCCAATGAAAATATGACACATGGAAGTACAGATGAAAGGTGGTTGTACAAATGCTAACGTCGCAAGGTGAATAGGCTATATTGATGTTGACGTGGCAGGGTAATTGGGCAGTGTGGATGTTGACGTGGCAACTGACTCAGGAGGTGATGTGGCAATTAACTGTGCATTGATTGGGTGGTGAATGGATCATACAATCCAATAACAGGGTGAAACGTGGTCCAATCAGAGGGCGCTACATGGCACCCCATATTTTTCCAATGTTGTCTAAGGAAAAAAATTTGTTGTGACTGCGTCGGGCTCGAACCCCCAACCTCCGGCATGAGCTAAGGTGGTTCAAAGTCGAACACATGGCCGAATATTTTTTTAAGGTTGATGTGTTTGCGGTTTAGGTGATAGGCCCCAGTTGGTGGGGGATAGCCCATGAATAGGGGGCTAAGGACCAGGAACCAAGACTGGGAGGAGGTGTGTGGAGGGTTAGCACCAAGGCATGTTGCAGCCATATGTCCGAGTTTGGGGCTTGAACGAAGGAAAAGAGGATAAGCACCTAGGACTTGGCCATATAGCATCGTGCATATGACCAACATCCCGAAGAAGGGGGGTTGCACCCTAATTTTTTCCAATTTATGGTTTTTGCACTATATTATATGGATTTTTGTGGATTTTTATGTTGTTTTTAATGGATTTGGCCCATTATTGGGGGATCTAAAGCCCGATTTGAGGCCAGATCTTGGGAGGAAGTTGGGGGGAGGATACCAACTCAAAATATATCTAAACTAGGGGTTCTTATCAGCATTAGAGAAGTTCAAAACAAGATAAATGTTGAAGATTTTGAAAGCCAAATCCATTTTTATGCAGGGAAGCCATTAAGGAGGGAAAATTTGCAGGCCAATTTCGGGAGCTACGCTCAACCGTTTTCAGTGTCATCCATTGTGTTGGATTCTTGAGGTTGAGAAGAACACAACCAGACTAGTTTGTAATCCTTTTGACACTTTTCTGATGTAATTTTGAAGCATTTAAGAGAAATAAGAAATCCTCACCCACTGAGACAAAGGCCCAGAGACGTAGGCAATCTTGTTGAACTCCATTAACAACTTTATTGTTATGCTTTGTTGTTCTTTGTGCTTGTATTATAATCTTCATTTACTTATGATGGTTTCTATAATATCTCATTAAGTTATTCTTCTTTCATTAATTCCTAATTGGTAATTGAACACATGCTTAAAACTTAACCAAGTCTTTAAAGATCATTTTCGGATTAGACATGGATGGAATCATGTTGGATCAGGGGTCTGACATGAATATTTTTTCGAAGAAAACTTGGGAGGTCATGGGTAAACTGAAGTTGGTATGGTCTCCCATCCATCTCCACTTGGCCAATCAATACAAGATCTACTCGATAGGTCGTCTAGAGAAGATAGAAGTAAACATAGAAAGCATAAAAACAAAGGTCAAATTTCAGTTCATAAGGATTATAGATAAATTTGATCCATATCCTCCACTACTTGGAATTGATTGGGCCTTTGATAATAATGCGGTATTAAACTTCAAGAAGAGGTAGATGTCCTTTGAAAAATACACCTTGCGTGTGGTTGCACCGCTAGATCCATATGAAGATGACCAATATAATGAGCCTGTGGATGACGATGTGCGGATCTCGATCATCGAAAACATATATAAGATCATAGGACATAGGGACGACTACATCAACCCCACCATATATGGAGAATTAAGATGGATAAATGCCAAGTATAATGATACAAATTATGAGGATGATATGGATAGGTGGTAGAATAATCTCTACGAAGTTTCCACTCAAAGGTGTGAAGATAACAAAATTTGTGCAATGGATCAGTTCTGAGTTGTGATGCCCCATGGTTTGATGGGACATGGCCGATGGAGACGTTCCTCATACAAATAGAGAAAATCGTTCTCGCGGAGCAGACACTTTAGGCCATGGATGTGGTGGGTCAAGGGACACGTGTGTCGTGGTGGTCGACGCACCATCGAATATTCAAAGCTAGGTGCAAATAGCTAAGTTCATAAAGGTTCAGTTTGAGACCATCATTGAATTAAAACCAATCAATCAATACAAGGGCACTGAGGATCCTCAAGAATATATATATATATATTTTTTAACAACATTGAACCTCTAAAAATATCCCTCGATCCCAATGGGTGCATCAACTTGTGACTCCACACAATGGACATCGTCCCTAAAATCCTCCACTATGAGAAATAACGTTTTGATCATGACGTCACACGATCCAAATTACAACAGGAATCCTGCGCGCTTGAGGAAGTTGAAGAGGCCAAAAAACTTTACAAGACTTACACATGGTTGAAGTGGTCATGCATGGAGAAAATCAAGTCCAATATGCATTCATTCTTAGTTACCACACATACATGGTCATCGCTCTCAATGAAGCCTACTCCTAGAATTCCCAATAGGCACCAGTGCAACCAGATCTTTTAGCTCCGTAGAAAATGAAAGAAGTCGTCGAGCACGTTCAGGCTTTGTAGTCATATAATCTTGAACTTCAGGACCAACAACAACAACTAACTTTGGAGGATACCTCCCTCCAACAACAAATCGATTAGGTTGTAACCACAATTCAGGAGAATCGAATCCATGCCCAAGGGTTTGTTGAGATGGTCACTCAAAGCTTCAACATGTGCGATCATTTACAGAGCCCTCTCAAGCTGACTACTCTTTATGATCAGACTCGCACAACAAAGGCAGAGGTTTCCCAACAAAAATGGGATATAAGTCTGTTGCCTCCCAAAGAGCGTGTCGCTACAATGCTTGGTATTTCCATAAGAACAAAGGAGATCACTACATTGAATATTGAGAAACAGAAGATACAAGAGTTGATCACTTTGATGGTTTATAGGGCCTTGGAATGGTATACTCATCTCTCTGAATTACAAATTGTTGTTGAACCCCTCGTCAGGCAACTCAACATCACAGACCTGACCACCTCTTAGTTCATAGCCATAGACACCGAGACAACCATTCAACTTTCAAAGGATCTCCAGGGCCAATTCAATGAGCCTGAGTTCCAATATAAGGAATTTGTGGAGGAAGTCAAAAGCATTGTGTAATCCGTTGCAATGGTCATTCCATAAAGCAGTTGGCTCGAGGATGATCCAAATAATAGTTGTGGGGGCTTGTTGGAACCCAAAGTTTTTGGTTCAGTTTTGTGTGCACACATAAACAAAGTTGTGTGAACTCATTCCATGGTTTTGGGAATGCTTAAGGAAATGCATGAGGAGTGACAAAGAGTGTGCATCAAACTGAATTTGGGAAGTGCACAACATGCCGAAAATATTACTGAATGCGTGCTAGTTCCATTTTTTATGCGAGAGAAATCAAGAAGACACGTGTCATAAACAAGAAAATAATCATTGGGAAATCCTCTCGAATGATTATTTCTAGCAGTACAAGGGATCATGGAGCTTACAAAAGATAAGTTGGCATGGAATTTAAGATTTCCCTGATTTCTGAAGGTTACGTGGACTACAGGCAGGTGCCAAAAGCATGCAAGGTGGTTTTTTTAGTTGGGCGAGTTGAGCAAAGTAGAAAGAGACAATACTCTCAAGTAGAGAAAGTTGTAAAAGGAAGTAGTGATATCATAAATAAGGTTATATAGATGTTTATAAGAAGAGAATTATTGAGTCCTTAATATAGAGCTCGCTCTCATCTTGTTGTAATATTGTAATGCTTTTGAATATACTTATATGTTTGTTATATGTCTAAGTTTTGAGAAAAGGCTCATTGTGTAGTGTGTTGTATTTCTAAGGATTTATATAGAGGATATAGGAAGTTCTATGGTTGTCATATGTATCTGTTCTGCACAATGTTTACCTATGTTTTGATGGAATGACTCGCTAGTAATAAATATGAGACATTTTTTTTATCTATCTTGTGTATATCACGTATGAGTCGAATACGTGTGTGTATTGTTTTGATTCTTATTCCTAATAATCTGCCATATGTGAGTCACATGGGTTCCAATCCCGAAGAATCTTCATGTGTTTATCCTTCATCCCTGTCAAAAGAACTTATGGTCTCTGTGATCCTCTCTGCATATCGAGTGAGACCTTCCTTGGCCTTGACCGAGAATTGGTATGCCGGTTCTCTGGGATTTTTGTTGGACAACTCCAGATGAACCTTGGGTATAAAATCCCCAATGTTAAGAAGGATGTGCTCAAGCACAGATCAAAACACCCAACAAAATACCTTCCTTAGTTTGCAAAACTTGGAGGCCAAGGAAATAATGAAAATAACCTAAGTCTATAATTTCAAATTTATTTTTAAGAATGGATTTAACATGGGTTAAAATTTTAGGGTCACTACCAGTGAGGATAAGGTCATCAACATAAAGAACACGAATTATGAGATGGCTTCCTACTTTCTTGGTATATACATTAGGGCTAGAACGACATCTAGAAAATCCAGTGTCAAGAAGAAAGTTGTGCATTTTGGAATACCAAGCTCTAGGAGATTGCTTAGTACCATAAAGATATTTATTAAGGCAGAAAAAATGGATGGATTCATTCTTTACATAGCCAAGATTTTTTTCCATGTAGATTTCTTCTTGCAAATACGCATGCAAGAAGGTATATTTGACATCCATCTGATGGACCTCCCATTTATGTGATGTAGAAAGAGATAGAATGGGGCAGATGGAATTCAATACTTCCATATAATGCATACTTAGTTATATACACCCATTTACATTTGACAATTTGTCTTCCTTGCGAAAGAGGGACAAGACCCCAAGTATCATTTTCCATTAAGGAACAATATTCTTCATTCACTGTTGTGTCCCGATTTGGATGGCTAAAATCTTATGTAAATTTGTTTGGGTCACGAGTCTTTGAAACTTGAACCAAAAGAGAGGAGGCACACTTGAACTATGAACGTGTCCAACACCGATATGTAGGATCACTGGCAATATCACCAACTGCTTCTTGAGTTGAACAGACCCATTTGGGAAGTGATGGGACTAGTGTAGGTTCAGGTTCAACGGACTCGTGTAGAGGAAGGTGAGAAAGAGGAGGTGGATTTTCATCCTCATTGTCATCATTTGGAGAAGAAACCATAATAGGAACAGAAGATGGCACAAATGCCAAATATGGATCACAGGTCGAAGATGGCACAAATGTCGAATTAGGCTAGCAGTCTAAGATATTTTCATCAAATTTCACATCTCTTTGAATAATAGTTTCATTGGAATGAGGTTGAAGAAGTTGGTAACCTTTGATATCTTCAGAATATCCAATAAAAATGCACTTCTCACTTTTGGGATGTAATGCTTTCCTTTTCTCATCGAGAATGTGAGCCCATGCTACACTACCAAATACACATAAGTAGCTTACATTTGCTTGAATTTTAGTCCATGCTTCTTCTGGTGTTATATTTTTTAAAGCCTCTGTGGGAGTTTGATTTACTATGTAATTTGCACACTTGATAGATTCCACCCAATAATGAAGACTTGATCTTTTAGAAAAGATCATACAATTATCCATTTCCTTTAATGTGTGATTCCTTCTCTCGGCAACACCATTTTGTTGTGGTGTATATGGAACGATATGTTGCATAGTTGATACAATAAGAGATAGTTTAGATGACCAAATTGCTCATGCCAAAGTTTTCTCAAGTCATTTCTATGAACAACAAAAATTGATGGAAAAGATAATGAACCAAAGTTGTCAAATTTGTACAACCTAGTAATATCATCAACAATTCCAGTTGCTAGGACATGCTTAGGATCTTTTATATCCTTCAATACAATTTGGTGAGGTGAAAATGACAAATTATTACCTTCACTTGAATGAGTGATTTGATACACTGATAAAAAGTTGCAGGAAAGGCTTGGAACATGGAATACAACATTGAAATGATCATTATCTATTTAAAATATTCTAGACCCTACAACACTAAGAAATCTATCATCACCAACAAATATTTGTTTGGTGTTACATTTATTAAGAGAAGAACAAATGGCGTTATCCTTAGCCATGTGATAAGATGATCCATAATCAATAAGCCACTCATCAGAAGAAGAAGTAGAAGTTGCATTGAAGGAAAAACCAGAAGCAGAAAGTGCATGTCCATGAGAAGAAGAGATAGAAGAAGAAGAATAAAGATTGATGTTGTGATTCTTTGTCGCTACTTCTAAGGCTTCCATATTTTTAAAACATTTAGACTCCACATGACCATGTCACCCACAAAAGTTGTAATGCTTGTCAGTTTTCTTACTTTTAGATTTTGCTCATTTATCACCATTAGGAGTAGAAGTTGACTAAGAGGGTTTGGGACCCTTGTTTTTCTTTGTGAGTATGTTTCTTCTTGGGATGCTTGGATTTATCTTTCTATTGGGCCACTAAGGATTTATTAGATGCAATTGTAGTGTTAATCGCTACAAATTGAAAAATCTTATCTTGATTTCTAATCAAAGAATCACAAAAATACTCAAGAATGGGAGCTTGGTAAGAATTCCTTAGAGATTCTTTGGTGACATAAAAGGTAGATACAAAGATAGAATATGCACTACCAATCTTAGAAAGAATTTTATATATGTACTAGTCTGCAATATCCCCAACATAAATATGCTTGTTTTTTTATCAATACTGGTGTTTTTCTTTGAGTGATTTTATCAAGCACTTTTCATTCATTAGCTCTTATACTACAAGTTGATTCATGAATTTCTATAAATAGTTTGTATATGTTATACTGGTGAGTATTTATTCAAACAATTAGTATGAAATTCAAGTACACCAAAATAGAAGAAATATAATTGGCATCTTTATTATGAGTAGGAGTTAGAATACAATCATAAAGACCTCTAATGGATTTGTTGCAGCTGCAACAACACTACAAAAACAAAACAAAACAAAACTTGTAATAATGGCAACGTCTCCTCAAAAATTGTTGCCAACTTATCAAAGTTGTTTAGTGCATCCTCCAAGACCCACAGTTATGGATACAGAGCACTCAACCCTCCTCCTAGACCTTGTGGCACAACAAGTGGCCTCATAGACTTTTCCAAACCATTGTTGCTCAACTGATATGGGCTCATGTCCCTCTCTACCCTCACGACTTCCAAAAAAGGGGATGCATATTCATTAAATGGGTTGTGTTCCTCTCTAGTGCCCCGTGACACCTTTCTCTTCTCAATCTAGCAGATAGGAAGCGTTTCGACCCTCCTAAACCATGCTCACCACCTTTCTTTTTTTCATGTACTTAGAATGTATCATGGGTATTTTATTGCATCAACTGGAGTAAGCGACAACTATTGACATCATGCCTGACTGATTTACAGAACTTGTGGAATGGAGTGTGATTCATCGTTTGGTACTTCTGCAAGGTTAGGAAGTGAGGTGGCACATGGGCCCACGTTCTACATATTTCACACCATTCCATCTACCCATATGGAAATGTATTGGGTGCGCATGTTGCCACATAATTTGGCAAGACATGGAATTCATCTCTTTGATTCCCTTATGAGCAACATATGGTACAACATACGTGCTCATGCACGACCTTTGTCTTAACCATATCTTGAATTTGCATCGTCAAGTTAGTCAATTGCAACTACACATGCCAAACCTGTCGACATCTTCTCCCCTCTATGCATAGCTTCCAGGCATATGGAAATTTCTACTACCTCCACTTGAGTCGTTACCTTTTGTTGGTTGAGTGGAAATTGCGTATGGGGAAGTAACCCTACAATAAACCATTCCCTATTATGTGTGTCCTATATTTGGAACGTCAGTATATCTAACAAAATTTCAAATTGTTGGTCATAATCCCATATGGTCTCCCCTTCCTTCTACTTACCATATTGCTTCACATGTAACCAATGTTACTCTACATCATCCTTAACCATTTTGTGGAACACAGATAGTCTTATGGTATTGTCCTAATTTTCCATCTTCAAAATCAAGCTAATTCCTCTTCTCTAACTTCTATGGGTTTGATTTTCCCACACCACTATTCCTCGAGATAAATTATTGTTGACTTCACCTTATTCTTCACTCGTATCTTCACTTATATCTTCTTCTTCTCTCTCTTCTACTCCAATATATTCACTATATGTTATGTTTTCTTCTTGATTAAAAATGTGCAAGGGTTGGTAAGCCCATATTCTTTGAAACTTCTCGCGAGGTGACCGAGAGAGTTATCTACTTGCAACCATGCAAGACCATATACTATTGTCAATTTGTCTCCCCCACCACTAGGGAAGCCTCCATCTTCCTCTTCTTTCAGCACACTAACACATCGTTCTCTACCTTCATGTCATATATGTGCACCACAAATGTGCACTTTTTTTTAATCCAATATGTGCTTTGTCTTCAAGTCCAGTCTACGCACTACCACTTTGTGCGTTATCTTCCTCTCTGAAAAATGCACTACTATTATGTGTGCCATCCTCTCCTCTTATCAATGCACTACTGCTCTAGGCTACATCTTCCTCTAAGGTTGTGGCACTCTCCAACAGTGAAGGGATGTAGAATTCGTCACCTAGGCTTGTACTAGTATCACTACTGGTATCCCCAGTAGACACCATATCCTCTATCCCACACATCTTTGTGGGCTTATCCTCATTTATTCTCCACTTTGGAAAAACATACTCTTTTTCACTACTACCTAGTGCGGTCCCTTTTTTATTCATCTTGGACCCGACCCCTCGTCACATGCCCTGGATAATTCTAATCCAACTCTATTTTATGCTCTTATTCTTATCTCAACTCTTCTTGTGTACCTCTCATATATTTTTCTCCTTTTATCCTCTAGTCCATTCCATACCTCACCCCATCTCAACAATTTTTGGATCCTCCTCAATCAATCCATCTTCTCTCTGACTTTCCCATGTCTTTGCAAGCCCCCACCCCATTCTAGGGGAGTTTACTTATCCATTCAATCAAGCTCCATACGTATCAACCCTTTCTCCACGAACATCATTTTTATCCAAAGTGGAATTTTTTCCAGCATCTTCTTTATCAATCCATCTGCAAAATTTCTTTCAACCTAGTTGAAAGAGTCGTTGTATTCCACGAAGAATTCAACAATGTATCCTTATTTTAATAGAGAAAACCATAAGTCAATAGCCCGAGTCCACTTATTATCCAACACTTTCAATTATTCAAGCTTGGATTGATCCCAAACCACTAGTTCCAACGACCACACAAGAGAATTGGTAGCAATTTTCCTTTTTTAGGAATTCAAACAATAAACAAGAAAATTCAACAAAGAAAATATCATGCATATCTGTGTATAGATACATATCCTTCCACTGGTTGATATTCACCCTCGGTCCTTGGGTTTCTTGCAGGGAAAACTCATTCTCTTTTGTAGTCAACCAGTATTGAATCTCCTCCCGAGATGTATTCCACCTTATCTATTTCCTTCATGGTTCCCGACAAGAATTTCAAGTCATAAGAACATAACCATTTATTCGGTGTTTTGATCCGTGATTTCACACATCCTTCTTAACGTTGGGGATTTTAGACCCAAGATTCATCCGGAGATGTCCAATAAAAACCCCAGACCACTGACATATCAATCCTCATCCAAGGCCAAGGAAGGTCTCACTTGAGATACAGAGAGGATCATAGATACCATAAGGTATTGTGACAGGGATGAAGGCTAAACACATGAATATTCCTCGAGATTAGCACCCATGCAACTCATATCGGATAGATTATTAAGACTAATAATTAGAATAGTACACACATATATTCAACTCCTACATGATAGACACATGATAGATCAAACTTTTCACATATTTATTACTAGAGTCATTCCATCAGAAGAGAGGTAAACATTGCGTAGAACAAATACATATGAAATCCATAGAACTTCCTATATCCTCTATATAAATACTCAGAATTAAAACACACTACACAATGTGCCTTTTCTCAAAACTCTTACATACAACAGACACATAAGTATATTAAAAAAAATTGAAATATTACAACGGGCTCAAAGTGAGCTCGATATTAAGGACTCAATGACTCTCTTCTCATAAAATAGTTAACCTTATTTCTAATACCATGGATTCCTTTTATATCTTTCTTCACTCGGGAGTGGTGTCTCTTTCTTATCTACTCCACTCGTCTGATTCAGTATTACTGAATGTGTCAGAGGAAGTTATAGCCAAGGAGTTATGGGATAAGTTGGGTAACTTGTATCAATCTAAGTCCCTAGTAAATAAATTGTTCCTACAGAAAAAGTTGTATAACCTGAGGACGAGAGATGGAGACTCGGTGACAGAACATATGAACACCTTCAAAATTGTGGTAATTCAGTTGTTATATGTTGAGATTAAAATTTTAGATGAAGATAAGTGTATCAGTTTACTATGCTCTTTACCATACTCGTGGGATATTTTGGTTGTGGCCATAGGTAATAATACAACTACCTTGAGTTTCAATGATGTGGTCTCATCCTTGTTATCGGAGGAGATGAGACGAAAGATCATGGAAGGACAGAGCACAGATGCATTATTTGCAAGAGGACACTCCCAGGATAAATATAGATCTAAGTCCTCAAGTGGGAGATCTAATTCTAAGGGTATATCTAAATCTTCCAAAAATTTTGTAAAGGTGTGATGGAGATGTGGAAAAGAAGGGCACTTCAAGAAGCAATGTAGATCCAAAAGCATTGAGAAAGTGAAGAGATCTGAAGTTGTTCCCTCTATAGATTAAAATACCTCCAAGAAAGAAGGAGGTAAAGTGCGCTTGGCTTCTTCAAACAGACATGTAGATCATTAGGCATGGTTGGTTGACTCAGGTGCATCCTTTCATATGAATCCCCGTAGGGAGTGGTTTTGTGAATATGAAAGGTATGATGGAGGTAATTTTTTCCTAGGTGATGACTCGACAACCAGAATCATAGGAAGAGGAAAAGTCAAGTTAAGGATCATAGATGGAAGGATTATAACATTGTCTGGTGTTCTACACATCCCAGGATTAGCCAAAAATTTGATTTTTGTAAGCAAAATGGACAATGCATGGGTTAAAACAATATTTGAAAAATAAAATTGCAAGACGGTTCGAGGAGAAATGGTGTTGGTGAAGGGAGTTCGAATTGGAACTCTGTATAAGATGCAAGGAATCATTATTAGTGATGGGTGTAATAGTTCCATTGTTCCTGATATTGGAGTAGAAGAATAAAAAACTCCTACAATCTCTATAGAAAAGGTTATGCTATGGCATCAAAGACTGGGGCATATCAAATAGAAGGATCTTCAACTACTACATGGTAGAGGTATGGTTGAAGGTATGTCTAACTTCTCTCTGGAGTCTTAGTTATGTGAACATTGTGTATATGGGAAGAAGAATCGAGCAAGATTCCCCTTTGGTGAAATATGGGTAGAAGGAATTTGACAGCTAGTTCACAGTGATGTGTTTGGACCTATGTCAGTTCCATAATTTGGAAAATATGTGTACTATGTCTCATTTATATATGACTTCTTGAGGAATACTTGGATATATTTTTTTAGGAAGAAATATGAAGTCTTTGACAGGTTTAAAGAGTTTAAGGATCTTGTTGAAAATCAAATAGAGAAAATAATTAAGGTGTTGAGGACAGATAATGGTGGATAGTTCTGCGAGAATGAATTTGAATAATTCTATAAGAAGTGTGGTATAGAAAGGAAGAAGACTACTCCATATACACCTCAACATAATGGAGTTTCAAAAACCATGAACAAGACGCTAATGGAAAAATCAAGGTGCATACTCAGTGGTGTCGGGTTAGGGAAATAATTCTAGGAAGAGGCAATGGGTATTGCATGTTACTTGGTCAATAGATCACCCTCGCCAGCACTGGATGGCAAGTCTCCACAAGAGGTATGGACTAGTAAGAAACCTTCTTTCACACATCTCAAGGTATATGGTTGTGAGGCCTATGTTCATGTTCCAAAGGAAAACATGAGTAAGATAGATAAGAAGGCTGAAATTGTATCTTTATTGGGTATAAATATGGTCTTAAGGTTATAAGCTTTGGAACCCAGAAACTAAGAAGGTTGTTTATAGTCAAGATGTGGTATTTAGAGAAATGAAGCATGTTTTCAAATAGGAAGTCCTACCAAGTAAGGAAGAACCAGAGAAAATAGAGTTTGAGCCAAAGGATGATGAATTTGACTCTATAAAACAACAAGAATCAAAAGAAGAAGATCCTCATACTCTAGTATTGAGAAGATCAGTGCGGGGAAAAAGGCTACCGAAAAGGTATACTCCATCTAATTTCCATTCAAAATTTATTTGTCTATTACTGGTGATGATCCTAGAACTGTTAGGGAGGCAGTGGTTTTAGAGGATGGAAAACTCTAGAAAAAGGCCATGGTTGAAGAAATTGAAGCCTTGGATAAGAATGAGGCTTGGGATCTAGTGGAGTTTTTGACTGGAAGAAATCTCATTAGCAATGATTTTTGTGAGATTTTTTATCCTATTGTCAAGTTAACTTCTAATAGATTTATGTTATATGTTGTTGTTGCATTTTGAAGTAGAACAGATGGATGTGAAGACAACAATCCTACATGGGGATATGGAAGAATAAATCTACATGAAGCAGCTAGAAGGCTTTGTTGTGAAGGGAAAGAAGGAGCTGGTATGCAAGCTGAAAAATTCCTTGTATGGTTTAAAACAATCACCAAGGATGTGATACTTATATGCTGGGACTTGACTCCACAAGAAGCAAAGAGGAGCATTGTGTGTATTTTAAATTAATTGGTAATCATTTGATTTATTTGGTCTTGTATGTGGATGACATGTTGTTGATAGGAAACAACAAGGAGATTATCCAGGACATGAAAACTCAATTGTCCTCTAAATTTGACATGAAGGATATTGGTGCTGCAAATTTCATTTTGGGCATGGAAATTAAAAGATATGGGAAAAACAGGAAACCTTGGTTAAATCAGAGAAAATATGTGGAGACAACATTGCATAGGTTTAATATGAAGGAATGTAAATCGGTCAGGGTCCCTATTCTTGTAGGTGTAAAGTTGTTTGTAAATCGGTGTCCCAAGACACAAAAAGAGGAGGAGGACATGTCTTGTGTTCCATATGCGAGTGTGGTTGGTAGTTTGATGTATACAATGGTCTGTACTAGACTAGACATTACACATGCAGTGGGAGTTTTGAGCAGGTATATGTCAAAACCAAAGAAGGAGCATTGGACAACAGTAAAGGGGGTTTTCAGGTATTTGTGTGTCACTGCTAGCTATGGATTGTTCCACCAATGAAGAGAAGGATTGGACAGAGTGTTGGACATACATGGTTTTGTGGATGCAGACTGGGTTGGAGATCTACAAGTGGCTATGTGTTTAACCTATTTGGAGGAGCAATCAGTTGGATGAGAAAAAGACAGTTTGTAGTGTCACTTTCAACTACAAAAGTTGAATACATGGAAACCACTCATGCAATCGAGGAAGCGGTATGGTTACAAAGATTGTGTTAAGGTATTGGGTTGGTACAACAAGCTATAAGGATAGATTGTGACATTCAGAGTGCAATTTTTATGGCGAAGAACCCAACTTATCATTCAAACACAAAGCACATTGATGTTCAATATCACTTTGTGAGAGACATGGTTGAAGAAAAGAAGGTGTTGTTGACGAAGTTGGACACTTTGAAGAATGTTGCAAATTCATTAAAAAAATATGTGAGCACTAATAATTTCTCTTGGTGTAGAGGATCTATGGGCATTATTACCTTGGATTGTTGACTATGTAACCCTGTAATCCCCTGTATGCAAAGAAAACAACAAGTGGGAGAATGTTGGATATGTGTTATATTATTTGCACGACTAGAAATAGTGTCTACATTGCGTTGGGTGTGTAGGGGGTGAAGCCCCCCTGCGTCGGGGTTCAAGGGAAGTGCCCACGAAAAAAAAAATATTCCTTGATTTTCGTGCCCATTTATGGGTAGTTTTTCGGCACATGGTTTTTTCGCCAATGGTTTTCTATTTCCAGTTAAGGAATTAGGGTTGTTGAATTATCCAGGTCATTGGAGTAGGGTTTTTGGATGCCTTGGTTTCAGACCTATCACTTGGGCTTGTACGAAAGAATAGGTTATTTCTCTTTCTTCAGCAGAAGCATAGAACTGAGCAAAGTTTAATGAAAATCAAGAAGCCTTGTGGATTCGACAAATCATTTTAGAGTTTGGATTCCATTATTAGAATCCAACTACCCTCCGGTGTGACAATCAGAATGCTATCAAGATCACCAAAAATCCATTTCAACATTAGTGCAACAAACACATCAAGCTACACATGCACTTCATCAGAATCTCATTCATGATCGAGTTATTGAAGAGCTCTTTTTCCTTATAGAAGATTAAGGTGTAGACATTTTCACAAAGTCTCTTACATAAGCAAAGTTTTCCAAACTTTGATATATGTTAGGAGTTCAGGAAGTTTTCATTAAGGGGGGATAGACTCTAATGCCTCCTTCCTTCTCCTGTTGTGTCACCTTGTAAATCCTTCAATCCTATCCCAAGTTGTTCTTAAGGGGGGATGTTAGGATATTTAGACACTTAGGAGTTAGTTAATATCAACTTGGTCTAATTTTTCTTTAGGTAAAAGTGTGTTTCTTTAGTATGCATTAGTATGTATTTATGGTTATGTAATACGAAAGTCACGATATGTTCTAGACATATAGTGATATGATGCCTCATATTCTCCTCGATCTTAACGACTACATTGGTCCATGGATTAACACCGAATCAGTCCATGATATCTATTTAAAGAGAATGGAGGTTCATTTGTTGATGTTCAATTGTGAGAAACTCTCTTGTAAACTATTTTTCTTTTGCATTAATATATTTCCTCAAGTGGCCACATTGGCTATGGTCGTGGACTATTTCTCTCTTTGAGGGTTTTAACCACGTAAAAACATCGGTGCATTGATATTTGATATATTTGTGTGAGTGGTTAGTCAAGATGTTCATCCTTTGTTGGAATATCCTATTTTGTCGAACAATGAGGGTCTATTTCCGGAAAATATAGAAAGAATAACAAGTGGAATTTAGGCCAAAGTTAAACCATTAAATTGTAAATTTCATAAGGAAAACATAGAGCACCAAAAGGGTTTCCCAACTTATGGGAAAAAGTGAAACAACTGGTAGTATGACCTACAATCCCACATTTTTTAATGAGAATCAATTTTACTAGATGAATGATCTTTCAAAGTCCATTAAGCGACCTCAAAACTAGGGATCTATAAGTCTAAATTTAGAATTTAGTTACTGATCTACAAACTATCGTGGATATTCCAATGGAACAGTTCTTCATAACAAATATTATACTATTTTGAAATCTTAGGTTATGTAATTTGTTTCCTTAGATCCCAAATTAGTTATTACTAGCTTATTCCTCAGATTTATGAAATTAACTGAATATTAAAATGAAAGAAATGAGCAAAAAAACACACCATCCACACACAAATGAACACAAGATATATCATGGAAAACTCAATTTGGGAGAAAACCTAGCTAGAAGGTGAGGCATATGCTCTGCTATCTTTTCTTTAGTTGTAGAAATGTAGATACAAAGAAAGAGGCAGTCACTGTGGAGTTTTGTTTGACATTGTGGCATGTATGGTTGCTACGAAACCTTTTCCTCTCCTGTTGTTCTCTCAAAATGCCACTCCTAGATTTTATGCTCAACTATGGAACAAGTAAAATGCTAAGTAATGGAACCATTTCTTCTTCTAGTGGTCGCGTATTTAACATAGCCCAATAATCATCTAGAATTATGGTTTTGACTTCCCTAACCCTCAAATAGTAATCAGATTTGGACCTTTTAGAATCTTCTTGAAAGTATACATGTGGCTAGTCCCATATGTGTGAGTAACGGGGGTTGACATGGCATCCACTCGTATCATGGGGGTCAATAAGGTAGGTCAATGTGTGGGAGGCATTACTTTTGCATACAAGCTCTAATTGAGGTGATTTTTGCACTTTTAGAAAGGTCTCAACATGTATATTAATGTGAAGGGTGTTTGGACAATTTCTATACATTACAATCCCAAAAAATGTCATTTAATGCCTCAAAATGGCCCCATAAGGCTTAATACCCCAACCAATTTCCAAACTAGGACTTGCCACATTGCCCTACAAGTCGATTCCTTCAATTGTTTTCCACCCAAAAAGTACCAAGATTGATGAAAAATTATATGATGATCCAATCCAAGTCATACCTCCCCATTTAGGGAGTCTTTTGGTCCCAAAATTAGTTATTGAATTAGGTCAGGAAAATTTTCCTCTACTTTCTCCCTGGAGTACCATTTTTCTTTTCTTGGAATTGTCCTTTCAACCCAATCTACCAGAGGCCATGTTGCCCTTGTTTTGTAGTTTTTGACTTCCTCTGCAAAACAATGTCTTCTACCAACTATGCATGAGCATATAGTAGTAATTCCTCTATGGTATGTAGGACCTGCTCCATCTACTAGTCCAACATGGAAGGCTCATAAAGTGTCAAATTCTCCACATTCACTACTAAGTAAATGCACATGTATGGGGGTAGAATGAGTTTGTAGGTGTTCTCACCCACCTTCTCTAATACCTCAAAAGGGCCATACCACAAAGACTTAATGTTCCTACTAGGACCGTGTGGTCTTATTCAATTTTAACAAAACTTTGTCTCCCACTTTGAATGTTTTTTTTTTCTATGTTGATCATGTCATGCCTTCTACCTTTCCCGTGACTTCTTCAATGTCTCATGTAATTGAAATGAATCTACCTAATATTTTCAACAAACTTATATGCTTTGAATTATTCTCTTGTGATGTCTTCCCTCACTCCTCCACTACTACATATTGAAAAATTTGCAACGAATTACTTGAAACGAAAGTAGCTTTTTGTCACAAAAAATGAAGATAAAGATTTAAATTTATCTTTCTTTTTTTTAATCAACCTGCGTTCGTCACCTAGGAGATGACCTCTATCTTGCGTTGCATGGGAGATGAAACAAATATTATCACTGCCTTGTTCTAAGCCACCCAACAATTTGACAAATTCAATATTGACTTGGTCAACGTTCGTTGCAGATTTCGTCGCATGCGCGATAAGACAAATTATTGTTGCCCTGTTCAAATAGTCACCTAACTATTTGAAAAAGTCAATATTTTTTTTTTTTAAGTAAAAAAGGCAGGTCCTGTTATATTAAAGTTGCAGAATTACGGAGATCTGTTGGACTGCCAACTGTCTCGCCTATAGAGGAAACCGAGACAGTTGGTTGTTCCATGCCACTTTCCAAACTCAAAATTTCAGGCTGCCATCCTGCCTAAAGGAAACCAGGACGCATGGCCACCTTTACACTAAGTCTTGTCTTTATTATGCTACTGATAGCATTGCTATAAGCTAATTGAGCTATATCTCTAGTTTGCAACAAAAGAAAAAAGTTTCTAACTATGAACATGTAAAACACCTTTTAGTCAGTGTTCTTATCCTCGTATCCGTTCTTTCCTCGCTTGACTGGAATTGCGTAGACCTATATGCATGTAGGGCATTGGCGTCTTGGGGATGCACTGGAGTAGGCAGCATAGATCATATCAAGGCATTGGTTTACGCAGATGGCCCTGAAAATCTGGTCGTCCACCATGCTGCGTATGTCAAAAATTAGTTCGAGGTGCTCCGGTTGAAGGAGTGGTGGTTGGTCCTGCAAGTCTTGCGGAGTGGAGGAGAGAGGGGATTTCTTCTGTGTGTTGGCCTCATCCTTTATTTCTTTTACATTTCCACCCTGGTGCTCTTACTGCCTATTCTCTTGCGCGACTACCTCAGGAGGTTCGTCGGTTGTGAATTCTTCTATGTTTCCTTCCATGCCTTCCTAGAATTCTTCCTCCATGAAGCAAGCTATGAATTCATCAACTGGAGCATCCCTGGGACTGTGCACTTTTCTTGGAGCATGGGTTATTGCGTCCTTCCCGAAACAGGCGGGGGGATTCCAATTGTCCAGGACCATGAAGAGAAGATTCTCTATGTAGTTCTGGATGGATTCATCCAGCACAATCTCCTCGACATACGCCATGGGAGGCGTTCTTGTTCTCCTGGACTTCCTGGTTTTCCTCCTGCTAGCTAGAGCCAATGCTTTTTCAAAATTCTTTTGCTGCTTTCGACGTGAATCGGCTGTGTACCATGTCGCGCCTCTGCGAGGCCACCCCCTTGCTCTTGGCATGCTCAGAAGAAAATATATTGTTGGGATACCGGCTGAAGGGGTGTCTCTGTCCCTGCACTTCGAAGGTTCATCCTTCGGCTCTGCAAACTTCAAATGCATCACAAATCCTCCAAGGCGGTTGATAAGGACGAAGGTAATATCTTTGGCCATTAAGGTTGTGGTCTTAATGCGCTGATTGAATGTCCTGCTCGCTCGCGTGAGAGGCCTCGTCATTTGATATATGTTGTCTGGGTTCACTCCCATTCATTTATGGTGAGGAGATGGGAGACGATGGCCAACATTTATGGCACCACCCATCTCTAATCCGCGTGTCCTTCCCTCTCTGCATGGCACCCCATCCAGGGGTTGACAAAGTCAATATTGACTTGGTCAACATTCGTCAAAATGAAAACGAAATAAAATATATAAATATTTAGCAAATTATTGATGTTGCGACAATCTTGCTATAACAATGATGATTCAGAAAAGGTATTTTTGTGTGTAAGAATAATGGAAAAAAATATTAGAGGTGGGAAAAAAGTAAAGAGAGTGAAAAGGGTGACGGTAGATGTTATTTCCCTTGCAAAAAATGTAGTTTTACAC
>ML777636.1:233478-252996 GCA_009831015.1 Picea engelmannii
GAGGGGGACAGTGATGGTATTTATGATGGACCTCTATTAGAAAAGGAAAATAAACGACGTTATAAAGGCTCAAGAGCAAATCTTCTCTCCGCTACATTGTTGTTGGTGAACTTAATGGTTATGAATCATTTGTTAAACATGTGTATGACACAGATCCTAAGGTATGTAATATGTTTCATATCATATACATAAAAGTTGACTTTCATATATTTTTTCTAGTGTTAATTAATGTGTAAAATAAGAATGCAATATTTATGTTTAATATTCTTTACATTAACTAGTAATTATTTGTTATGTTGTAGATTGTTAGGTGAATCTTTGTTACCATTGCAAATATTTTACCTTTCACATATCGAGATTTTCTTGCCATTATGAAAGACATTGGGATGGAGTATCAAACTATAGATGCATTTCCTAATGATCACATTATATATTATGGAAAACATGCGTCAAAAACAGAATGCTCGCAATGTCTTATCAGTAGATATTGAACCGATCAAGTAACAAAAAAGGTGCCTTGAAAGGTTCTTCGTCCTATTCCCATAATTCCACGTTTGTAGTGATTGTTCAGGTTTGAAAGCATAGCACAATTTATGGATTATCGTGCACAGAACAGAATTGGAGATGGTGTTCTTCGAATGCCTGCATATGGTTATGCATTTGGGGAAATTGAGGAAAAATAGGCAGATTTCAAATATGAACCTTGTAATGTTAGGCTTTCATTGGCAGCTGATAGTGTTAATCCATTTAGAGAGCTTAGGTCAATTTACTCAGTGTGGCCTATTTTTGTTATCAACAATAACATTCCTCCTTGGATGTCAATAAAGAGGGAGCACATAATGTTGACAATGATTGTTCCAGGTTTTTGTTTACATTAATTTTTTGAATGTAACATTTTCATTTGTTTTGTTTTTTGCATAATATATTTTGTTTATTTATTTACTTATATATACATATCATGGTAGCAATTATGTATAATTTCAAACAATTAGGTAAGTACCAAGTTAAATATATGAACGTATATATTGAGCCTCTTATCGACGAACTACTAAAGTAATGGGTTGACATCACTATGTATGACATCTGTAAACCAATCAGGGAGAAGAAATTTCAATTTCATGGAATACTTGTATGGACAATTCATGATGCCCCGGGACTAACACATTTTTTTGGTATGTAGCATTCTATTTCACTTTAATACTATATAAATTTTTAAAGATATCATGCATGTTTTTTAAATAATCCCATCACATAATTGACATTAATACATCTAATGTTGCAGGTCTTCAAATAAAGGGTAAATTTGCATGTCCAGTTTGTGGTCTTAAGATGAAGTATCATCATTCAAAAATTTTAGGAAAGGTGGTGTTTGATGAGTATAGGCACCTCCTCCCTAAGAACCATAGGTATCATACTACTGAAAAACATCTTTTCAATGGGAAAGAAGAGACTGGATTAAAACCATGAAGAATGACACCTCACCTATGGAGGTTGGAATATAATAGGAATCGTCAAGGTACACAATTTCTTTATGTATCATATATGTAATGTTTTGAATTTTTATTTTAATAATTGTTGAATTTATTTTACCGTATTTTAATTTTTGTGATTTCTTTTATGCTTCGTGATGAAGGTCGCCATATTGAAGGTGTTAATAATTGGATTCCATGAGGAATGAAATGTTATTCGACTCAATTCATGAGGTTCCCCTACTATGAGGAGCTAAACATATCTCATTTGTTTGATACAATGCATATCAGGAAGAATGTGACATAAATGTTATGGCAAATCATAGATGGTAGGAGGGATAAAGAAAAGATTGTCAAAATTTGTACTGACATTCAGGAATCCAATCATGCAATGTGAAGTGTGATCCAATCAAATAGCGATGTAGACCGAAATAATTACCTTCCATGGTTATTAACAGAGCAACAAAGAAATGATGTAAAAGAGGTCATTTAGAGAATTAAATTTCCCATAGGTTTTGCTTCAAACATAAATAATATCTTAATGAAGAAAGGTGAATTTGGTGGGGTAAAAACACATGATTGGCATACCTTCATTAAGGTAATAGTTTTGGTATACATATTTATATATTGGCCATATACATCTTTTAATATTTTTTGTTTTTTTTGTCTACTTTGGTCGAAACAAATAACGATTCATTTTTTTGATACAGTATGTTCTACCGCTATCTCTCCCAAACAAATTTTACAACAACGTCAAACAAGTTACATATGATCTTGGAAAATACATGAGGTAAGTAGCTGTGATTTATAATATGAAAAATGTTTTTTCAATTTGATGTTGTACTTAATGACATGTGTTTTACTTGTAATGTAACAAATTATATTATGTTATAATGTTGAAACATGTTATTTTCGTGTGTCATGATCTATAGATGGTTATCATTGAAAGAAATCCATGAAGATGATATAAAGTATTGGAAGAGAGAAATTCCTCGGCTAATGTGTGAAATGCAAAAGTATATACCTCCAACATTTTTCAATGCACAAGAACACTACCTCATACACCAAGTTGAGGAGATTGAAATGTGTGGACCTGTACACACAAGGTCAATGTGGATGGTGGAGAGGCATTTGAAATCATTGAAGGATTTGGTTAGACACAGAGCATGTACTGAGGGTTTTATGGTGAAGGGATATATGGTATATCAATCCATGGTGTATATTAGTCAATATCTTTTTAAATTAGCAGCACCAACTATGCATGCAGTGGATCACATTTGGGATGTGAAATCCATCAAAAAATTTGAAGTTTAGGAGCACATGTTGGGGAAAGGTAGAATGAAAAAACTGAGAGGTAATATATTAATAATTGTGGAGATTTATATTAATACATATAAAGTTTTGTTTTTTGTGTATATGATCATAATCATTAATATATTAATATCTGTTATTTCATTAATTATTAATATTTACCATGGTTATAACTAACATTTAATATTGGTGAATTATGATTTTTTGATTCGGTTGCTCAAGATTGGGATGCACTGCATTTATACATTACAAACAATCTTGACTGGATGAATGTATGGATTGAAATATGTAAACAACATCATGACAGTAGGTTATCATGGAAACAACTATCTAGATTGGTTAGACAAACTCGTTGTAACAGTGATGCCAATGTTACGTAGAGGGAAATTGATTTAGAATGTGGTTTGAAAGATGGACAAGCAAGCAAATTCACCCATTTTATTCAGTTATTTTATATTATATTAATGTGTCTGTAGGTCTGTCTTTTTCGCGGATACTTTCCAAGTTATATAAATATGTTTATTAATTGACAATTCATATTTTACATGACTAGCATATTGCAGTTGAAACACCACAAGGCTATGTGGTGCAATGGTCGTAAATTTCACATCAAAAAATTGGATGAAACTAGGAAAACTTATGATATTGGTATAACTGTAGTATTCCAGGTCACTAATGTTTCCTCTAGGAATGAAAAACATCCCCGACAATAGGAAAATAGATATTATGGGTATTTGAATGATATACTTGAGTGTGACTTTAATTCCTTCAAATTAGTTCTATTAGACATCAAATGGTATAGGTTACGAATGCATGAACGGTATGAGGAAAGAACTATTATTCAATATGAAAATGGATTTTCGATGATTAAAACAACGGTGTTTGAAAGAGGACATGATCACTATATTTTTCCAAGCCAATGTGAATAGGTATTTTACTCAAATGTTCCAGGTGAGAGGGATTGGTCATTTGTTGTTAGATATGATCCAAGAGGAAGGCCATTTAAGTATACTCATGTACAATAAGAAGATGATGCGCCAGATCAGACAAAGTCTAAATATCATGGGTCAACAGACGAAGAAGACGAAGAAGATGAACTAGGTGTAGGAGACAATAACACAGTTCTTGATGATGATGTCGATGAAAATATGCTTGAAAATGACATTGATGATGATGATGATGATATCGCCAATCCTTTCAACACCGTTTATGAACCGGATGATGATACAAGTGTCGAGTTTGATGAAGAAGAATATTCAGAAGAAGGATGATACAGATGTTGAGTTGGATCAGGTATGTAACTATATATTTTAATTTGTATGAATTATTCTCTTAAAATTATTTATTTGTGTCATGGGTTAATTACATGTTTTTAAGTTTTATGTGACTTTTTATATCCTATATTCTGACATGTTGTTTAACTATTATGTGAAACCTAAAAATAGTCACCATACTAGTTGAGTAAATGGTAAACTAAAAATATCATTTACAAACACATAATTTCATTTACCTTCATTAATTTTTGTTTTGGTAGTTTCTATGCATGAATATTACTCTGTTGTTTTTTATTATTTTCTATTTTATAGATTGGGTATTTGGGAATTGAGAGTGATGTGAGGGGGAGGGGAGGGGCCATATGAGCTTCCACCTTCACGTGGTTGGCCTTGTTCAGTAGAGGATAAATTATTCTTGAAACCAAGAGAATCTCATTATTTTTATACCATCATGATCGTAGATTTCATCATTGTTGTCATAGTATTGCATCAACAAAATTTTGATGAACATGTTTGTCATTTCTATAGCATCTTCGTTGAAGTTGTTTGAAAACATGGGATTAATTTCATGCATGGAACTCCCAACAATATATCCATCGTCATGGTCGTGTTATTTATTTTCATCACTTATGTTGTACAAAACCAACATCATGTCAATTAGTCCCATGCGTTTGGTGGCAAGAAGAAGGCGCTAGGGGGAATTTCATATTTAAATAATGATTGCGTACTAATAGTCTTTAATTTATGGAGCAAATAAGTACTTAGATGAGAGAAAAAAACAAAGATAAGAAATAATTGATAAAGCTTTTGCAATTAATATAAAATAGTACTTGTTATTGACATTATTACATGTCCTTATAGTACTAGATGCGGGAAGGTGTGTCTCAAACGAATTTTAAAAGGAACAACGAAAAGACATTGTATTAGGACTAGACATGGGCAACAATGACATGTGACTGGGGCCAACGTTGAATTGTTTTCAAACTATTTATGTATGCACTGAAATTTTACATGGATAGACTATATGCATGCCTTAACGATATGGGACAGTTTATGGACTCAAATATGACTCACGCACCCACTTGTTTCCATCATCAATTCATCATGTAAACCATAAACCCTATTTTTCTTTCAAAGTACACAAATTGGTTGACACAAGTTTTAAGTTTGCATCAACCTTTCTTCATTTTTCTTTCAGGTTCTACATTGTATATACAATGTATGTGTGTCATAGTTGTGATGAAAAATCCCTCTTTTCGTTCATTGTTTAATTAACGCCATAAAAATATGCATGTCGAGATGGTGTTGTATCAATGTTGCTAAGTATTGCATGAGGCATCCCTTTAAGAGGGGGTTGTGGGTCTAGTAAACAAGGGTACACACCCCAAGAGGGTGACTAGGCCTACCTAGTCATATAAAAAATATAATAAAGAGGGTGATTAGCTAGAAATGAACACATGTAACATTATCATGTTTCCAACACCCCCTTCTATCATGGATTTCCAACATTGGTCACCATTTTTAGGTCATTTCAGTCCATTTGAGGATGGGTGATGATATGGTACTAGATGTGGGAACGTGTGTGTCGAACGAATTTTATAAGGAACAATGAAAATACATTGTACCAGGACTAGACATGGGCAATGTCAGTGATTTGTACTCATGAATGGAGCCAACATTGAAATTTTCACAAATTGTTTGTGTATGAACTGAAATTTCACATGGATAGACTATTCACATGCCTTAACGATATGAGAGGGTTTCCAAACTCAAAGATGAATCACACACCCACTTGTTTCCATCATTAATTAATCATGTAAACCATAAACCATATTTTTAATTTCTTTCAAAGTACACAAATTGGGTGACACAATTTCATTCTCATGACAGTTCACTTCTATCCCAGAAAAGATTTTGTGTTTTGAAAACACAAGAAAATCACACTATTTACTCTTATTCATGCTAAGAACAGTTGCCAAGGGCCTATTTAGAATTATTAAATCTGCAAACCACCAGTTTCAATCTTCTTCAACAAGATGAAAATCTATCACACTTAACCTTCCTCCTTAGCCCAAATAATTCAAAAAAGAGTGTGTATTTTTTTGCCATAATTGTTGATAAAATTTTGATGTTTTTGTATAATTCTACTACTAATAATAATAATATAGTTTTAAGGTCACTATAAGTACTTGTTTATCGATGTTATTACATCATGTGCTTGCAGTACTAGATGCAGGAACGTGTGTATTGAACGAATTTTATAAGGAACAACGAAAGGACATTGTACTAGGACTAGACATGGGCAACGTTAGTGACATGTACTCATGAATGGGGCCAACATTGAAATTTTCACAAACTGTTTCTGTATGCACTGAAATTTCACATGGATAGACTATACGTGTGCCTTAACGGTATGGGAGGGTTTCTGAACTCAAATATAACTCACACACCCACTTGTGTCCATCATCAATTCATCATGTAAAGCATAAACCCTATTTTTAATTTCTTTCAAATTACACAAATTGGGTGACACAAGTTCATTGTCTTGACAGTTCACTTTTATCCCAGAGAAGTTTTTGTGATTTGAAAACACAAGAAAATCACACTATTTACTCTTATTCATACTAAGAACAGTTGTCAAGGGCCTATTTAGAATTATTAAATATGCAAACCACCAGTTTCAATATTCTTCAACAAGATGAAAATGTATCACACTTAATCTTCCTCCTTAGCCCAAATAATTAAAAAAGGAGTGTAATTTTTTGCCATAATTGTTGATAAAATTTTGATGTTTTTGTATAATTCTACTACTAATAATAATATTCTAGTTTTAAGGTCACTATAAGTACTTTTTTTATCAATGTTATTACATTATGTGCTTGCAATACTAGATGCGGGAACGTGTGTGTCGAACAAATTTTATAAGGAACAACGAAAAGACATTATACTAGAACTAGACATGGGCAAAGTCAATGACATGTACTACTCATGAATGGGGCCTGTTAGTGCTGATTAATGTACAAATGAGGTCAGAGTTAAGTCAAATATGTGTGTTAATATTTTTAGAGACATGCATTGGTCTTTTAAAAGACCAAGGCATGTCTAGTCTTAGTGTGAGTATATGTGTCTTCATTTGATCATCTATTAAGGCTAAATCATATGTTAGATTCAATTAAGGGATAAGCCTTTAGTCATATATGGTTCTCTTAGTAATTTAATTAAATGAGTGTAAAGTCATTTGATTTAGGTTAAAATGTTTGAGTCATGTTATTTTGGTCCTGAGAAAGACTTAGTTTGATCATCAATCATCCAAGTCATGAGCCGTGTCATTTGATCACATGTCTGAAAAGTTTCCTTTTCTCATTTGTTAAAAGTCATGTCAGTTGAGTCACCAAAAGAGTTTAAGGTCATGTTATGTCTTGTACAGGGGTTGATCTAATCCATCAAAGTAATCGTGTACCTTATGTCCACATGTGCCAATCAAATTTCAAGTTCCCTGCAAAAGTTCCTAGGTTTTCGCAGCGTACAATTGTACTTGTCATTTCATTGTGAAAGTGTCTCTCCCTTATAATGTTCCAATTAAAATCCTAAATATCAGGTTTTTTGGTGTAATGGGTCACAAAGACATGCATTTCTCCCTTTGTTAAGCCTATTCATTGTGCAAGTCATATTTTTCTATTAGAAAACCCTAGAGTTTCCTTCGTTGTGAAACCTCTTGCATGTTGTGAAACCCCTGTTATGTTGTGAAAGTTTTGCTCTCTAGTCGTTGAGTCATTTTCCTTTGCTAGGGTTTTGTTTTCAGCATGCATCAATTGTTGTGAATTTCCCCACACTCCTACAATCAAATCATTCATTGCCATAAACCCCAGACAACCTATGATAGCTCAAAGAAGAAGGAAAAGGGCAAGAGATCATTAGACAATAGTGCAAAGCATGATAAGTATACTACAGGAGCCTCTGATAGTAGACAAGCTAAGAAAAAGGTAAGAAGAATTGACTTCACCTTTGAAACTGTAGAGGTTATAAAACTTAGTAGGCCTCAATTGATGTATTTTAATCATGATATGTACATGTTTAGTAAATCAAAAACTAATTCCTAGTTTCAAGCAGTTTGTTAGCAATTTAGTAGAATTTTGTTTTGGTTCAGTTGTAACTTAATCTAAAGATAGAAAACCCTTTATGAATTTGACTCCTTTGATTTTTTATGGAATGTATTTCTATATATTATTTAACTGAAGATATAAAATGGGTTCGAGTGGTGTGAGAACTATATTTGTGACTATATGTTGTAATCTTTTTTCTGAGATTAATAGATTTTTTCCTGGATCAGAAGACATACCAGAGCTTTGGCCTCAAATATTCATATGAATATGTTTCCTTATGTGTGTTCTCTCATGGTATGTGTGCTCCTTTATTTGTGAATTCATTTAAATGTTATATCTTCTGATATTTGAACAAGATTAGGTACTAAAGAATTTATTTACAATTTTAAATGCTTTGTTGTACGTGTTCATATATTCCACCTTTTTCCTTAGAAAACTACCTTATAATTCATCCTAGACTAATGTTCTATTGTAGTTTGAATGTTTTCTCTATTCATCCCCCATCTAGATATTTAAATTGTCTAAGGAAGTGTTTTTTATCTTGCCTTTGATCAACCTTTGTTCTATTGACCAAGTATCTAGCAGATCTTTGATCTCATATCCTAACTCCCTCCCTTTTCGAATGCCAAACACCATAACACTATGTCCAACATTATATAGGATATATCAATCTAGTGGAAGGACACAAGGCCCAAAGATGTCACCTAGAAACCAATAGATATTTTATAACACTTTTCACACCTCTAGACTTGAGGACAAAGTCAATGATTGAATGAATGGATTTGCACTACCACATGTAGCATGAGGGAAAGAATGGAAGACTACCCGAACACACACACACCACTAAGAGGGGAATATAGGAGACTGGAGTTGCCACTTAGTTTTTGGGCCAAACTAAGAAACCCTAGGGTAAGACAAAAGAGGATGAAAATAAGAGGGTGAGCCACTAGATTGACAAGGTCCTTAAGATCTTTCCAATGCTAAACTATCATCATAGCTTCATGGTGATGTGACTATAGTTGGGTACTATAGATAATAGTGTTACACTTGAAATCCCCAGATCTTCATATTTTTTAGTACATGTGAGCTACACAGATCGTGTTTGATCATGATATATACAATTGTGGATTGGGTAATGAGGGTTTTTTCTTTTCCATTTCATGTACAATTAGTGATATGAGATGTTAATGACTTGTATTTTACCATGACAACATTTAAGGTAAAAAAACAAGGGGCTTAGGCCCTAAACAATGCTTCCATGGCTTGTAGGCCATGCATAGAACCTTAAACTACAACACATGCATTTCATAAGGTATCAATTTCCCAAGGCTGGTATACATGTACAATTCTAAGGTTTTGAAAACCATGAACACGTCTATTATTCCATATCATGGTTCAAGTCTATAGAATATGGGATTGAGCCCTATACAAAACATCTAAGGCACATGGACCATGCACAAGTCCTTGGACCATGAAACATCCCTTATAGAATTAATTATGTCCCAAGAGTGGGATATATTCTAATTTTGGTTGACTAAGGATGTGTTGTGTCTCAACATAAGAAATGCCTTGGTGATAAAAGTTATGGGTTTGGGTTCTAAATGATATAGTTAATTAATTATTTGAGATGCTAATGACTTGTATTTTTACCATGACAACATTCAAGGTAAACAATAAGGGGCTTAGGCCATAAATGATGCTTCTATGGCTTGTAGGCCATGCATAGCACCTTAAACCATGACACATGCCTTTCGTAAGGTATAAATTTCCCAAGGGAGGTACACATGTACAATTATAAGGTTTTGAAAACTATGAACACGTCTATTCTCCCTCGTAAACAATTATTTGAGATGCCAATGACTTGTGTTTTTACCATGACAACATTCAAGGTAAAAAAAAGGGGGCTTAGGCCCTAAACGATGCTTCTATGGCTTGTAGGCCATGCATATCACCTTAAACCATGACACATGCCTTTTGTAAGGTATCAATTTCCCAAGGGTGGTATACATACAATTCTAAGGTTTTGAAAACCATGAACATGTCTATTATCCCATATCATGGTTCAAGTCTATATAATATGGGATGGAGACCTATACTAAACATCTAAGGCACTGCATGGACCATGCACATGAAGTACTTGTACCATGAAACATCCCTTATAGAAGTAATTATGTCCCAAGAGTGGGATATATTCTAATATTTGGTTCACCAAGGATGGGCCTCTCAACATAAGAAATTCCTTGGTGCTAAAAGTTAGGGGCTTGGGTTCTAAATGCTATATTTAAGGTAGATGGGCCATGCATCAACACTAGAATACATGGCATACCATTATGATAACATCTTTGTCTTGGTATTGTGATATGGGCCCGTTTTCGAGGCTTATCACATTGATGATGGGCCTTATTTCCAAGTACATGGTTCAAGGCCAAAAACCATTTCCCTAGGAACCATATGTTAATTCTAAGGCTAGTAGGTTATGCACAGGCACACCAATCATGACAAAGGATCTTAATTTGGAAGGATTATTTAACCCAAAAGTGCCATATGGGTGCACATTTGAGGATTTCCACATTAGGGATGGGTCTCTTCATTCAAGACATGGTAAAGGGACAAAAATAGGATTTTAGGTCCTATACATTACTTTTGTGGCTCATGGGAAAATCATAGGGCCTTAACCAAAGACAAGACCTTCATAAGAAATATTTGTCCCATGAGCGGTAAACAAGCCTAATTTTAAAGTTTGGTGCATAAAGGATGATTTTTTTGGCCCAAAACATCATTCAAAGAAAACTCATAAGGGATTGGGCCTTAAACACTACTTTTAGGTCTTGTGGGCTAGGCACTAGGACCCAAACACTAATTTATATAAGTGCTTAGGTCTTGTGGGATAAGCACTTATGTTCATATAGGTGAGTGATCTATTTGAGTACTCATTGTTTTATCCTACACCCTCATTGAGCTTGAGCCCCTACTAAGGGGGTAGCACCTAATTTAGGGGGTTGCATTGGTTGGGTGGGAAAATGACCTTTTCATATGATTCCCCCCTTCTTGACATCCTACTTGTCAAGTATTGGTTTGGACTAGAAGGTAATCATCGACAAGGTGAAAGAAATAGGTTATCTACTATTACTTAGACATGTTTGATTTACTTAATTTCTTAGCCATGATTGAGTTATTTGATTGATTTATATATTATATATTATATAAATTATAATATATTATATATCATAATAATATACATAATATAAATTAAATAGTATATTATATATAAATATAATAAACACAAAAACAAAAACAAATATACCAAACAAAAAAACAAAAAACAAAACTTGCATTCAAATTAACAAACATTTCCTCAATTATCCTTGATGAGCTCATTTCACTATGAAGTTGAGTATTATGCAACTTTTGACATCAATATGCCTACTATGGGATTAAGGAGAAAGAACATTTATTTTCACCTAAATTCGTAACTCCTTCGATGCCTTTTCCCTTTCACCCTTACGTTGCATAACAATTGTGTGAAGAATGAGGGTCAAATTCTGTATATACTAGGTGTAGGAAGAAGTGAGTAGTTAACTTGAATTAGGGAGAGAATGCATACCATTACAACTCGCCTTTTGGACTTGACTTCCCAACTCAACTGGACTTGTAACTAAACTTTGCATGTTATGGCAACTCATCCTTGAGACTTGACGTTGGATGGCATGCCAACTCAACATGAAACTAGACATGCAACTAGACATGCATGCAATGCAACTTGACATGCATGCATGCAACTTGAAATGCATGCAAATCGACATGCAACATACAACATGACTTGTCAACTTGTATTTGACCACTTGAACTAGACAAGCAATTCGACTTTTACAACTTGAGTTTGACAACTCAAACTAGAGATGTAGCTCAACCTTTTACAACTTGAGTTTTCCACTCAAACTAGACATTCAACTTGACTTTTATACATGGCAATTCGAATTTATTTTCATGGTGGATAATCATGTTACACATGCCAATGCACTTGATCAATACATTTACATTATTTTCATAAGGAATATTGTTTGTTTCTAGCTCATAGAGGACAACCCTCACTTAACACCCTTGTTGGTTAGAAAAAAGGGGCACAGGAATCTCTGGTAAGACAAACTAAAAGATCCACCAACTACCTGGCATAACGTTTTCACAACCATTGCCAATTCCCTTCATGGAATTTGTTAGTGGTTATCCTACCACCCAATGCAAACATGATTGAATCTTTGAATTACTATACAAATTCTTGAAGAATTTAGTATTTGTAACTTGCCACAACACTATTGGTGCCTCTAAAGTTGCCAAACTCTTAGGGATGGGTCTCAAACAATGGATAGGGGATAAATTGATGGAATTAGGCCATAATTAAGGTTCTTAACGTAATGATCCATTATCAAGACCTCTAACCATAAAATTGAACATTTGAAGTGTATCTTTGGCATATGAGAGGGATATGGATGCAATCAAGAGTTTTTGTATAGTAGGGATGGGTTTCAATTCCTTAACCATAGCCAAGGGATGAACATAAGTTCCTTACACCATAAAGGGATCTATGTGGTTCATTTTCCATGAACGTGAGCACAAACCATGACAAAGGACCTTTAGAGGTGATATTTAGTCCCCAAGTGGAATATAGGTACCATTATGACATCTTACATGCTAGGAATGGGTGTTAAGATGGTATTGGTCATGATTGAGGGAAGAAAATAAGTCCCTTTCACCCTAGATGAATCCTTTAGGGATCAAGAGCCGTAAAAAACACCATAATCCATATAGCATTCTATATATAGGTCATCATTGTCCTTTAAGTGAGATGTGAGAACCATTATTACATATGTGCATCAATCATGGGTTTCAAGGACTTAGCCACAGTTGGGGGAGAAATATTGGGAATTAAACCCTAAAAGATTTTTTGGGGGCTAATGGGCAATGATCAAGGCCTTGAATTACAACACAAGTCGTCTAAAATGTATCGTTTGCATATGAGTGGGATAAGGGTGCCATTAGTATTTTTTTTGTAATAGGGATAGGTATCAAGGCCTTAACCATGATTGGGGAAGGAAAACATGGTCATTAATTCCTAAATGAATCTTATAGTTCTTATGGTAAATATTCCTCAAACCCACAAAAACCTTTAGAAATTACCTTTGTCCTTCAATAGGATATGGGTACCATTAAGAGGTTTTACAAACAAGAGACGAATCTCAAGTATTCGACCCAAAATTAAGATTCTATGGCCTTGGTCCCTAAATTATGCTTCAAACCACCATGCAAACCCAGATCATTGGCCACTTGGTGAGATATGGGCATCATTAAGATATTTTTTGTACCATGCATGGGTCTCAAGGCATTGACCATGGTCAATGAAAGAAACAAATGATTGTAGGATCTAAATTATTTTTCTAGGGATCATACTCCATGAATGACACTTTGATCCACCACACAAACCCTCTATATGGAATATTTGACCTCCAAATGAGATATGGGAGCTATTATAAAGTTTTCAAAAGACATAATGGATGGGTCTTAAGACCTCAACAATGGTCATGGGAGAAAATAAAGTATATTAAGACATTAATAAAGACTTTAAAGATGATTGACCATGAAAAGGACCTTGAACCACTATAGAGGGGATGTTTTGCCTTTGATTGAGATATGGGTGCCATTATAAGGTTTTGTGCACCATGGATGGGTCTCAAGGTCTTAATCATGGTAATAGGAGGAAATAATGGGCCTCGATTACTATATAAATATTTCGATATCTATTCCATGAACAATGACTCAAAGCACCAAGGATAAAGACCAATCATATCTTAGGTACTAAAATATGTTTTTATGGTTCATGGACCATGTATAGGATCTAAAACCATCACACAAGACATGTAATTGAAATTTATACCCCACAAGCACATATGGACACCATTAAGAGGTTTTTCACACTAGGGATTGGTATTAGGGACCTTACCATGGTCCAAGGATAACCATTAGGGCCTAAAAAATACTTTTAGGGCTCATACTCAAGTTTCCCACCTCATCATTTTGGGCTATCAATCCAAGTCATGAAAATGTTGTTATCATCCAACTTACTCATAATTGTGAATGACATGTTTACAAGAATATTCGCCTTGTCCTTGCATATTACATAGATATATTAAGGATTCACTTTTTAATTGTAAAATCCTCCTATCTTGGTATAGTTTAATCTTTTAATCATTGTATTATATTCATCTATTAATAAAGTGACTTGCACTTGGACTCTTCCATGCCCACTTAGGGGATTTTGAACCATTTTTTGTCACTCAAAATTAGCATAAAACTAAGTTTGAAATAGAGGACCTTTGATAGAAAACAAAAAATAACTTATTTAATCGCTTAGCAAAGTTCCAATGTGGTTAATGTATATTTTAACCTTGTACAATATTTACTGCAAACATATTTTCATCTAAAGAACAGAAAAGATACAATGGAAAATACAAACATTAAACAGAGATTTTTCCCCTGGAAACCCAAACTGGGAAAACCAGCATATTCTATATTCATTCATAGTAATAAATTGTTTACAATACAATATACATATAGGAGCCAGTAGCATCCAAAACCCTAACCCAATGACCTGGATTAGTCAACAACCCTAATTCCTTAATCGGAAATAGAAAACCATTGGCAAAGAAACCATGTGCCGAAAAACCACCTAAAAATGTGACACGTTTTCCGAGGCAGAATTTTTTTTCTCGAGGCACTACCCTCGAACTGCCCCCCCTTCAAACCCCCCTACTACTCGTGTAAATAATATAACACATACCCAACAATTAAGTCTATTAGGAGAGGTGATGATTTCATTGTATCATTTTAGATATCTCACTATATTCTTACAATCTTGGCTAACTATATATCTAATTCAATTGACTGAAGGTACAACCAAAAATGTAGTTGTTATATATTTCTTCCTCGAGTGAGGGAAGCTCAAGACAAATAGTCGAGAGAAATGTGATTGCATCTAGTATATCATATGATACGCGAACAAGGACCACTAGAGGTGAAAAGGTCAGAAGAAAATTCCATAGATGCATGGAATTTTTTCTTGCGGGAGGAGGATCATGCTCTTATGATGATGAGAGTATAGGAGACATAGATGTGCCACTTGGGTATAAGCATCTGTTGAAACAATGGGTACCTAAGGAACTTCCTCTATTAGACATTGACTACATTGTCAACAATAGGATGTATCGCATTGCACCATACTCCCTTCATGGTCTGGAGCTATTTTCCATGGATGGAATAATTGTAAAATACAATACAGTAATTGAATTGATGGACTATGTTGAACTGTGTTACAATTATAACAATTGGATGTGGGTGGTCCGGTACATGCAAAGTATGTGAAGATAAGCACTCGTCGCAAATTATATACAACTAATAAACAACGATAAAAATAAGGGATCCATTATCTATATTGATGGAAGGCATAAATCTTATGGTAATATCGCAAGGTTTATAAACAACACACAACCCAGGACAACAAACAAGAAACCAAATTGTATATATGAGGAACGAGAAGGGAATCGGGTAGTCGTGTGCGCAATAAAAAAGATAGCTCCCGGGGAAGATTTATTAGTGGATTACCATTTGAATTGATTAGAAACATCAACTAATAGTGTGCAGGTACTTATGCAACACCTCTTTAAGAAACCTATACTTATTGCATTATATTTTTTGTATCTTCAACAATGTGTGAAATATTTTATGATCCCAATTTTATAATAATGTGGGAAGTTGATCGTGGAAAAGTGTCATCCATAGAACATGTAAACAATTAACAATTTTGATTTACACTTAATGTGAATTTCATTATTTATTTATATAATTGTATTTGTGTGGAAATCAGTTTTTTTTATTGTTAACAATTTTTTAAATGTTTCGTGGTTCTAATTATATTATAATGTGGTAGGATGATCATGGAAAAGGGGCAGCCACATAACATGTAAACGATTAACAAATTCGACTTTGATTCTACATGAATTTTATTAGTTGTTTATATAATTTTATTTGTGTGACGATTAGTTATTTCATTTGTTTATATAAATGAAATAACTGTTGATTAAGGTTGGTTGTCATTGATGCCAACCCTTGAAGAAATCCCCACAGCACAAAAGTTTGGGTAATGGACCCAAGATTGTTTGATGTAAAGATGACTCATTATTGTCTTTTTATGGTTGATAAGAAGTAAATATGGATGAACTCCAAAGTAGTCCCCTTATGGTGAAAGCCCTCACAGGAAGACGCTTTGCGGAGTAAGAGAACCCATGCTTAGTTGTGGAATAATGAGATGAAGGACAATGAATTTTTCAAGTAAACTATCCTATATGAATAGTGCTTGTCATTCCATTTCTGGTGGTATGTGGAACGTCACATAACTCCTCACGGTTAGAGAGTTATGGCCATGAGAAGTTGGAGACACCAAGTTTGGGTAATGGACCCAAGTTTGTTTGATGGATAACGATATGAGTTATGATATATTTTCAGATAAAACTATTCTATATGGATAGTACATGTCATTCTATTTCTAGTGGTATGTTGAACGTCACATAACTCCTCACGGTTTGAGAGTTATGGCCTTACGAAGTTGGAGGACCCTCATATGTCATCTAGAAGCCCCAAAAGGTCAAAGTAGTCAAAGTGGTTTAAGAGATTTTAAAAGGTAAATAATAAAGTGAAGTAATCTATGTATTATAATTCAAAGTGAATACAAAATAAATTATTTCAATAATAAATTTAATGGAGAAATTAGAAGTGGGTTAACCCTAGAATAAGGAAAGTGGGGCCAAGTGACCTAGAAGATGTTTTTAAGGAAGATACTTGGAGAGTATATATAAGAGGCAAGGCTCTCTCATTTTAATCACACTTGAGAATATTGAATATCTATAGGTGTTTGAGGTAACAAAGGATATCTAAGCCGAAATTCTAAAGGAAAGTGAAGAAAAGAAGGCCGAAATGCAAGTAAGGATAAATTCTTTTGATGGTGCTTTCTAAGGTATGTTATTTATAGGTCATCTCACCATTTTCACTATAAATTTTTTTCTATAATGATTCAGAATGTGAAATTTCTATTCCATTGAGAAAAAATATCCAATTATCTGTGGTAAAAAATTCATCTTGTGGGTCATTGTATTTTTGAAGTTACACTCCGTGGAAAATAGGGTTTGTGGCTAGTCCTAAAACTACTCAAAAATAGGTGTTTCAGGTAAAAACGTCATAACTTCTTCATAACAGATCCAAATTCAGTGAAACCAAATGTATTGGTTAGGGTACATTCTATGTTATTTTGTGCAATATTTTTAGATCAATTCAAAAAATATTCTATGTGGGGCACGCTCTAGAAGGTCGCTCTCTAGAATAAGCCAGAATTCAGCAAGGTATGCCATTTTTTCTATAACTCCTTTTCTGAGAGGTTCCACGAAGTGACACCTAGAGGAATTGCATAAAACACACTGAAGAACATTGTATATCAATTTCATATCTTTATACATTACAGGTACAAAGTTATGATTACTGCAAGTTAGGGTTGTTGACTAATCCAAAACTAGGCATGTGAGACTAAAGAAAAGTCTGATGAAAATGTTAGTCTCTTGTTGTTGAAGTTAAGGAAGGTTTGAAGGAATGTGATCATATACACCAGGTCTATTACAAAGTTACAAATCAGATTTGGATGATGAAAATGATGAGGGCTTTTGGTTGAGGTACATGTTGAGTACATGGTTGAGACAAGTAGTTGATGAGTTGGCACATACATGAGGTGTACAGTTGATGATGTTGGTACATATTGATGAGTCATAGTTGATGAGTAGTTGACACATGATTGGTACATACTTAGTACATGGTTTGATGTACTTGTTTATGGTACATGTTGATTACAGGTTATTTGGTACAGGTTGGTGCATGGTTGATGCACTTGTTTATGGTACAGGTTGATTACAGGTTGATGCATGGTTGATGCATGGTTCATATTTATTGGTACAGGTTTACAGTGGTATATCTCACAGTGACAGGTTGACAGTGGTTCCATCATTTTACTTCTACTTCAGGGTGGCAGGACGGGGCAAGGACAGGTGGTTGTAGCCAGAGAACATAGGGGGTTGTAGCCTCCTTCTGGTTGTAGCCATAGAATTGGGGAGCTGGAGCTTCCCTCAGGTTGTAGCCTGAGAAACTAGGGGGTTGGAGCCTTCTTCCAGTTGTAGCTGGAAAACAAAGGAAGTTGGTGCTTCTAATGAATGTAATTCTTCAAGACATATAAGAAAAAACAATCTGTGGTTTTCTCCTGATTTGGGTTTCCACGTAAAACACTGGTGTACTATGTATGTGTATGTTTGTTTGTTTACTCATTGCTTATTTACTCTGCAGTTGTTGGATGATAATGCTTCATTGATATAACACTTGGATTATATGGTTAAAAATGATTAAATTGCTCTATTAATGATTCACCCCCCCTCTTAGTAATCCAACAATTGGTATCAGAACAGGTTCCTTCAGAAATCAGTTTAACCATTGAAAGGTAGATCATGGAGAGTACCAACTCATATAAAAATGGAATACCACAATTTGATGGACAAAAGTATGTTTTTTGGAGCATAAGGATGAGGACATATATACAGGCACAGGGATTTCAAGTTTGGCAATCAATTGTAGATGGATCCATAGCACCAGCAGTTCCACCAACAAATGACAAAGCAGTAAAACTTGGTGAGAATAATTCCAAATCCACAAATGCACTTTTGAATGGTCTCAGTGATACGGTATTCACCAAAATTGCACATTGTAAATCCACTAAATAGATTTGGGACAAGCTTCAAAATATTTATGAAGGAGATACAAAAGTCAAAGAAGCAAAGCTTCAGACTTACAGAGGTCAGTTCAAACAACTAAAAATAAAGGAAGATGAAGATATTGCAGCCTACTTCTTATGAGTCGATGAAACAGTGAAAGCAATCATAGGATTGGGAGAATAAATTGAAGAATCTGTAATTGTTCAAAAGATACTAAGATCTCTTCCTATGAGATTCAACCCTAAGATATCAGTACTAGAAGAAAGATTAGATCTGAAATCAATAAGCATGGACGAACTGCATGGAATCTTCATAGCATATGAAATGAGAACTAAGCAGGAAAATGTTAATGTTTATGCCATTATTAAAGTTCTTTGCATTTCATAAGATAAGAGCATAATAAGAACAAGATCACTAAGAAATACACATCCACAATAGACACAACATTTATCCTGGGAAACCCTCTAGGGGAAGAAAACCCAGCAAAACTTCCTTATCATAAATAGCTTAT
>ML777636.1:269841-295097 GCA_009831015.1 Picea engelmannii
AAAAAAAAAAAAAAAAATTATTAAAAAACTTGAAAATATGTAACATTTTATGAAAAAACAAACAAATTAAAAAAAACATATGCACCGGTGATGGGAGGCCATGGGGGGTGATGTTGGGCATCACCCTAGCCCCCAGGGGTTAAGCCTTAGCCCCGTGGGACCAAGGTTTAGCCCCTGGGGGTTGGGGTGATGTCAGGCATCACCCCAGCCCCCAGGGGCTAAACCTTGGTCCCACGGGGCTAAGGATTATCCCCTAGGGGCTGGGGCGATGCCCAGAATCACCCCAGCCCCCAGGCGCTGGGGTGATGCCCAACATCACCCCCACGACACCCACGACGCTCAACCAACATGGGTGTCGTGGGTGTCGTGGGGGGTGATTTCGGGTATCACCCTAGCCCCCAGTGGCTAAACTCTGGTCCAACGGGGCCAAGGCTTAGCTCGTGGGGGCTAGGGTGATGCCGGTAATTGCCCCAGCCCCCAAGGGCTAAGCCTTAGCCCCGTGGGACCAGCGTTTATCCCATGGGGGCTGGAGTGATACCCAGCGTCACCCCAGCCCCCACGAGATAAGCCTTGGCCCCCTGGGACTAATGCTTAGCCCCCACGAGATAAGCCTTGGCCCCCTGGGACTAATGCTTAGCCCCCACGGGATAAGCCTTGGCCCCGTGGGACCAAGGCTTAGCCCCTGGGAGCTGGGGTAATGCCGAGAATCACCCCCCACAACAACCCAATAATATGTAGGTTTGTAATTTTTTTTTGTTCTAATTTTAGTTAAAATTTTATGTTATTTCAATTGCAAAATTGTATTTTAATTTTTTTGTTTTAAATGTTATTAAATTTGTTTATATTTTCTTTTTCTATTTTTTCACTTTAGTTTCAATTAAAATTGATAGCTTTTTATTGTCAAATTGCTTTTAATTTTCTTTTTAAATTTTATTTTTTTTAAATATGCTTAGAAGTTTATTTTAAAATTGGTTTTAAAATTTTCTTTTTATTATTTCATTATTGATTTTATTAAAATTGTTTTGTTTTCATTTAAATATTGTTTTTAAAATATATATTTTTGAACTTTTTGTCCTTTATTTTAATTTTAAAGTTTTAGTTCAAGATTTTTTAATATTTTTTATTTTAGATATTTTTTTTTTTTGAATTTTGTTTTTTTTTTGCCTTTTTAAAGTATTTTTTGTTTTTTGTTTTTTTCATTTTTATTTTAAATTACATTTTAAAGGTTTTTTTAATGATTCTTTTGTAAAAAAATATACAATTATTTTTTAAATTATTGTTTTTGGAGGAAAATTTTAAATTTTTTTTGTTTATTTTTAGTTCTTTTTTCTTTTTCACATTGTTTTTTAACCTTATTTTTTATTTTTTTAATTGAATTTATAATATAATTTTTTAAATGTAGTTTTTGATCATTTAAAAAAAAAAATTATTTGTGAAGATTTTGTTCTTTCTATTTACAATTAGGTCGCAAATAACTATGATTTTCACGTTTAGGAAAAAAAAAATTATGTAGCATCACTTTTTTATTTAGGTGTTGATTTTAAGGTTTTTTTGAGCTACTGTCTGAGTTTCGAAGGCCATGTTCGAAAAATGTCGTAATTTTGACCACGTTTAAAAAAATGGTGCTACTGGTCGCACCACTTTTTGATTTGGGGGTTGATTTTCATGTTTTTTACACAAAATTATGGGTTTTAAGGGCTAGAGTTCTCGTTTTGAGGTCACGGTTCTCATTAAGTTGGTAACTATGTTTACTTCGAACATAGGACTTCAGGTAAGTTCATCATGTTTTCTTTCTCAAAAGTTAGATACTTTGATCAGTTAGTTACATATTCTTTGATTATCGTTATTATTATTTTTTACATATAAATAAAGTCATCTTGTATGAGTCTCCTCATTAATGATGTCATCCAACTTAATATCCTTCAATATATGCATCTTTATATATGTCTCCACCACTAACATATAACTAATACATCCATATGTAGGTTGTAAAAGCTTCCTTCTTGATGGTTTTATAAATTACTATTGGTATTCCTCGTGAATCCCTTCAACTACATTGCACACCTTCATGTGTGAAACCTTCTTTTATGCATCCTACCCTTGAACCTATTTATTGTGCACCATCCTTAGTTAGGCCTTGCCCAACCTTCATTTGTGTTGACATCCCCCTGCATATCTTGTTTGGATCTTGCTCATTGCTACCTTGCACACATACGTCAAATCTAACACATGTTCGCACATACTCTATTTTTGTGCCTAAATGCACAAATGCCTTTTCTCCTATCAACAATGCTCTTGCATCAAATTCCCCTTACCAATAAAAACTTGTGGGCCTAAGTGATTGGAATCTTGAAGCTAAAATACATGTGATGCAAAGGAAATTTTCGTAAATTTCATCTCAAATGGCCTCACCAATCTCGTTGACTGGTTGAGGATTAGGGGTATAAATGGAGAATTTGTAAATGGAAATAAATACAGACATGCATCTATAACCTAGAGCTATGTTGAACTCCTAAGTAACAATAGATAGCACCTTTGATAGTCTTCATTGATATTAGTCAATGTTTGAGGAGCTCAAAGAGAAAGGTAAGGTATCTATCTATTAGTGAGTTGACACCCCTATGGGTAGGGAATTCATTTCCTTGAGTGATAGAAAAGTTGTACTAATGGGATAATAATGGGTTTTTACTATTCATCCCCATTTGGGGGACAATGATTTGGAGAGTGTTATGGATCATTGAATTGCTATGAGTAGATGAACTAGGGAATCAAATATTTATAAGTTGTTAATGCAAGCCTCCCAAGGCACAGTGAGAACATGGGTATCTAAATAACATGACCTTTGGCCATGATCTTAGCTAGCTCGAAATTAGATGTATATCTTAATAGTTTCCTAATAGCATAGTATAAATAGTTATTCTGCTATCCTAATCAATTTTCCTAAGGCGAGGTAAAACTTGTAAATTTTTACCTAAAGCTTGCACATTTTTCTTCATATTTTGATTTCATATTTCACTTGTAAAGTTTTGATAACTTTGGGGCAAAGATAGGTAAAACTAGTTCAACCTTTTTCATAATGTTTCCAATATTTCAAGAAATGCTATGAATGTAATCTGTCGATTATTGCATTTGAGGAAGAAATAAAAGCATAGACTTGGTCATATTTGTTGCGTTTTCATCACTTTTTAAAACTTGAACATCCTTAATAGGCCATGTGCAGTATAGGACATAGGTTATCAATAATATTAACTCTTGTATTCAGTGTGTTTCAAGTTGTATCTCCTATGATGCATGCCTCCCTAAATTTTCATATATGTTATGATGTGTAGCAAGTACAAAAGAATTATGTTTCTATGGGAGACATATAGTTTTGGCATTGATGGATTAAAATGACCCTACATGGCTTGATTTTTCTCCCTTCCTAAAGTTCAACATAGGCCACAATTAAAAAAAAAATTGTTATGTTTGGATATTGTATTTTTATGCATTATGATTGGGTGTTATGACGATGACATATTCCTTAGGGATATACAATTGAGAGGGGGTAGCGAGAAATAATAATCCACATTAACTACAGTGAAAAAAATTAGTTGGTGACTCAAGTAACAATTAGTTTATCGATTATGTATTTGCCAGATATGTGATCAATTTGAAATAGTAATTTATCACATTTTGTGTGGGTTCATGTTCATTCCTTTAATGTCAATATTAATGTATGTATTGAAGTCCAATCCACAAGGAAGGAGAGTGTAACATGAGAAAGGTGGCTCTATCCTGCCTCACATCAAGTGCTTTCCTCTATAATTTTTTCCTTCCATTTTATTAAATATGGTTTATACGGCATACCATGTGTCTTGAAAACCTTCTCACCTATCACTTCTTTAAACTATTTTTTCTTCTTCTTGGGCATATGGTTGAATTAATCATCTTTCATGTCTTCCGTAGTGCATAATCTTATGTCACTTTGTAATCTTAGATATCCTTCATATTGAATATCAATAATTGTCAAATTCTTTAGGCAATTTCTCCTTGTAATGCATTAGATATTTTGTTAATCTTAATCTCATTTTTTTTTAAATACTCAGATTTCATCGCTCTCCCATGAATTTTTTCGTCATTGGTATTGATAATTCGTCAACGGCATTGAAAATTCATCGCCTAGATTCATCTTGCAGGCGAAGACAACTTTCAGTCTTCTTGCGTGCGACGACAACTTTATGTCGTCTTGCGTGCGACGACAACTTTTGGTCATCTTTCGTGCGACAACAAATTTAATTTGTCTTTCGTACAACGAAAAATTTCGATCGTCTTTCATGCGACAACATCTTTACGTCTTCTTTCATGCAACGACAACTTTCGATCGTCTTTCGTGCGACGACATCTTTCAGGCGTCTTTCGTGCAATGATAGTGATACTATATCCTTAGGTCATCTCGTAGGTGACAATATCATTTAGTCGTTACAATTTCCATGACACGTGATACAACGTTTGGGGGGTCCAAGATTCGTTTCTGTCTCCAAGAGAAAACGTCGCGCAAGCAACGAAATTTTCGTCGCAAAATGACCCAAATTTACGAGTGCTCCTTGCTATGCATAAACAACATCTAAGGGAGAAGGTTGAAAATATCCAAAGCAAGTTTCAAAAGGGGACTTACCATAATGTTATGTTATAATAGTGTTGAATGTAGATTAGATTTTCATCCCAGGTCTTCATATGCTTCTGATTGTAACCCCTCAAAAGTTGAACCAAAGTCTCATTGACTATGTTTGTTTGTTCATATATCTATGGGTGGAATGTGGTATATCTCTTCAACTTATTGTTCATTTTCTCCCAAAGTGAAGTCCAAAATGCATTGAGAAATCTGGTATCCTTATCTGAGATGATGCTTCTCGGTATCCCAAAGTGCACCCAGACCTGTTCAAAAAACATTTTTGCTACTTCTTGTCCTTTGATGGTATTTTTACAAGGAACAAGAATGCACATCTTGTTGAACCTGTCAACTACCACAAAAAAAAAGTCATGTCCCTTTCTAGTTGTTGAAAAAACACCCTCAAAATCCATGGAAATGATTTCCCAAGATCGTGTATGTACAGGTAAGGGATGGTATAGACATTTCTTTCTATTATCGGGCTTGCTAGTACAACAAATTATGCATCCTCTAACATACCAAGCTACATCTTCTTTCATTTTGGGCCAATACACATACCTTTATAAGTTACCAATCATCTTCCCAACACCCAAATGTCTTTCAACCTTGGAGGTGTGAGCCTCGTTGATAATATGCAATCGTTCATCTTTAAGAACACATAGCTTGTCTAGCTTGTAGAGTAACCCATTCCAGAGATGACAGTCAACCTTACTGTCACCTTCTTCTACATGAATTTGGCTTTGTAGTTGTTGAAACGCCTCTTTAAAGTCCTCATCTTCTATGTATGCCTCTTTGTATGCATCATGGATAAAATGATCCATGTGCATAATAATTCCAGAAGTTGTAATCTTGGATGTGGGTGGACTTGAAAGCATGTCCACCAACTTATTAGTGCTTCCCTTCTTATACTTGATGACCAGATGAAATTGTTGCAAAACCCCCATCCACTTGTAGTGTTTGATTTTTTTAGCTTAATATGGGCCTGCAAATATTACAATGGATGGTAATCAATGTGCATAATGGTTTCCTTTCCCATCAAATAGTGCTTCCACTTCTTAACAGCTTGAACCAGGGCATATAGTTCTTTATCATATGCAGGGTAGTTCAAAAGTCCCTCGTGAAACATCTCGGAATGATAGCATATTGGCTTACTTCCTTGCATCAAAATTTCCCCCATAACATACCCACTTGCATCTGTCTCAACTTCAAAGGGATTCTGCAACTTAGGAAATGCAAAAATTGGTGCTTGAATGGTCTTTTGTTTCAACTCATCAAAAGCTTTCTACTAAATCTTTCCCCACTGGAAACTCTTACCACTGGTTGTTATGGAATGGATTGGTGAAAATATTGTTGAAAGGGATGTTATAAACTTCTATAGGTAATGTGTTGCCCCAACAAATCTCTTAACTTCAATGACATTAGTAGGAACTGGGCATTTTATGATGGCCTCCATTTTTGCGAGATCTATCTTGAGCTCCTCTCCACCTATCACATACCCAAAAAACACCAATGATTGCTCAACAAACTCACATTTGTTGAGGTTATCCAATAGTTGGTGCTTTTTTAGAGTCTCTAACACTTGCATGAGATGTGAGATGTGCTCCTCCCAAGTAGAGCTATAAACCAATATATCATCCAAATGCACTATAACAAATGAATATAAATATGGGTGCAATACATCATTCGTCAATCTCATAAATGTAGTGGGTGCATTACATAAACCAAATGGCATGACCAGCCATTCATACAAATCTTGCCTTGTCTTGAAGGTGATATTCTAGGTGTCTTCTTATTTAACACGTACCTGGTGGTATCCAGATTTGAGATCCAACTTGCTGAAGTACTTGGTATGTTGCAACCGGTCTAACAAATCATCGATCCTAGGCAGAGGGTATTGATTCTGGAGTGTATTCTTATTCAAATATTTGTAGATGATACACATCCACCAAGTCCCATACTTGAGTACTATGATGATATGTGACCCACAAGATGAGGTGCTTGGTCGAATAACTCCATGTTCCAGCAACTACTGCAACTTTTTCTTCACTTTGTCTGCTTCTATAAGAGATTGTCTATACAACCCAATATTTGGTAATGGGGAGTCAGGTGGAAACTATATCTTAGGCTTCACTTCCCTCTTAGGTGGTATCCCTTTAGGCTCTCAGAACACTCTTCTATATACCCGCAACTACTCCAACTATTGTTTATGCTTTTTAGTACATCCCTCCATGGATTCCTTTACTCTTATCGATTTATGACCCTGATGATTCTCTCGTAAGAAAAAACAAAACATACTTCTTACTTGAACTAATCAACTTTTTGGCTTGGTTAGCACTTGCCAGTGAGATCTTTAATTTACCTTTATGTGCATTGATGATGAAAGACTTCCCATAATTGATCAAGCGGTGTTGAATTTCTCTCCTCGTGAATATTGTGCCACTCATATATATGTAGGGGTTTCCAAACACTACTCTCCACATGTCAAGGGGTACTACATCTATCTCCACTTCATCAATAAAAATTGCACTTGTATCAAATTTTATCTTACACTATTTTGTGACCTTGATCTTTGCATCATTGTTTACCCACCCCAATGGATATGGGATAGGATGATCATGAACCTCCAACCCAAGCTTGTTGACCAAATTGGTTGCTATGAGATTGGCATATGAACTAGAATTGAATAGAGGGTTTACCTTGGTATTCTTGACCTAGATATTGATATGGAAGAGTTTTTTCATGTCCTTCTCTTCATTGTGATGAAGGCTACTCAAATTCGCCACCTTTTTCATTGAAGTGCAGAAAATACTCTCATTCACATTTGAGCTACTCTCTGCCTGATTGCTTGAATCCATGGCTATAAGGTTATTCTTCTTGGCATCCTTCTTGCGGTTCTTAGGGTTCATCCCTAGATGTAGTTTCCAACACTTTTCTTTAATGTGGCCATCGATATTGAAATGGTTACATTGGTTACTTAGATCCTTGCATTGATATGTAGTGTTTGTCATCTTCTTGTCTTTCCCTTTCCACTTATTTCCCTCCTTAGAAGCGTCTTGGTGCTCTTTTTATTTGGAACCACTTGGTTGTCCTTTTTTGTAGCCTATATTTTTCAGATATCATGCTTGCACACATGCCTCATCAATTATCTCGAGCTTGAAAAGCATCACTTTCTTTCACAAATGACTATGTAGACCTCGCAAATACTTGAGGAGTACATATGGGTTCTTGGGAGAGATACCCAGCATGAGAGCCATCTTCATGAATTCAGTGGTGTACTTTTGTACACTCTGTCCCTTCCTTTTCCTGAAGTAATGCCAACGGATCTATTGGTCCTCTACATATTCAATAGGGTATAATTGGGACTTAATGAGGGTTTTTAAATCCTCCCACTTAGTTACTAGAAAATCACCCTCCAACCTAATTGTTTTCATGTGATTTTCCCACCAAGTTAATACATGGCCCTTTAATTTTAGTCTGAAAAACAAAATATATGCTCTTCTTCTATATGATGGACATTAAAATAGACCTCTAATTGTTGCAGCCAATGATTCAACTTTACTACATCAATCGCACCTTGGTATGGTTTGATGTCCACTTTCGCTTCCTTTATAAATAAAGATTGTGAAGGGGTAATGGCACTGGAACTTGGTTGCTCTTTCTTGAGCTCATTCTTTGACTCCTTTTATGGGTCTTCATTATCTCATGATTTCTCCTTTGATTCAATCTTTGAGTTAGAGCCTCCAACCTCCTCGAACGGTTTGAGTTTGTTTACGAGAGCTACCATGAGGTGGGTCATATTGCAAGAGATATTAGGGACTTTCTCTTCTAGGCTCACAAATATCTCTTCTATTGGATCTCAAGGGTTGTTGTGAATAGACTCATCCACCATGGCTAGGGTTTTGCGATGTTCTTCTTAAGCCGATTCTTAGATCCTACAAATTTCCATAGATATCCCAAAGAAAATTGATTTAATACCAATATGATCTGTAAATTGTTGTGGATATTCCAATGGAACAATTCATCACAACATATCTTATATTATTTTAAAATATTACATTATACAATTCATTTCCTTAGATCCCATATTAGTTATTACTAGCTTATTGCTCAAATTTATGAAAGTAACTGAATATGAAAATGAAATAAATGAGCTAAAGAACACGTCATTCACACACAAATGAACACAAGATATATCTTGGGAAACCCAATATGAGAGAAAACCCAGCTAGAAGGTGAGGCCTATGCCCTGCTCTCGTTTCTTCAGTTATGGAAATGTTGATACAAAGAAAGACACACTCAATATGGAGTTGCCTTTGACATTGTGGCTTGTATGATTGCTATAGAATATTTTCCTCCTCTGTTATGCTCTCAAAATAAAACTTCTAGATGCTCTTCTCAACTATGGAATAAGCACAATGCTAAAGAATGGAACCCTTTCTCCTCCTAGCAGTTCGGTATTTAACATACATCGATATTCGTCTAGGGTTAAGGTTTTGACTTCCTCAACCCTCAATTAGTGATCAAGTTTGGACCTTATAGAATATTCTTGAAATTCCACACGTGGCTAGCCCCATATGTGTGAGTAATGGGGGTTGATGTGGCATCCACTTGTATCGTGGTGGTCGACAAGGTAGGTCAACTTGTGGGAGGCGTAACTTTTTCCTATGACCTCCGATTAAGGTGATTTTTGCACTGTTGGAAACATCTTAGTGTGTATATCAACATCGGGGGTGTGGGCGCAAGTTTTGGACACTATAACCCCAAAAAATGTTGTTTAAAACCTCAAATTGGATCTAGAAGGTTTCAGATCCCAATTTCAGAACTGGGACCTGCCACTAAAATGGCCCTGCAAGCCGATTCCTTCAATTGTTTTCCACGTAGAAACTACCAAGATAGATAATAAAAAAAAAAAAACTATACAATGATCCAATCCAGATTAGTTACAAAAGTGAAGTCTGGAAATTAACACAAAAACATGGATAAAAGGCAGTGAGGAATGCTTTCATGAGGTTGGAGTTTTTTTGCAGTAGAGAGGTTAAGTTGCTCAAAAGCCCACATGGCAATTGTATTTGCAGCAGATCAAGAAACTAGCCAAAGGATTCATCAATTTCTTTGCATATTTTGTTTCCCTCTTAGATTATGTTTTTTTTTAGTTTGTGAAGAACTCTTTCCTTTGAGTATCTACAAACTTGTGAATAACTCTTTTTAAGTTATAAAGATTAATGGTACAAACTTGTTATCAGTGTTATATTTATAGCTACTTTGAATATAATGTCAATCAGAAACTCAATGCAAATAAATGCTATTATTGTTGTCATCATAGTTGTCATCCACATCATCATCGTCACAATAATAACAATGGTTTGAAATTCAAATTACAATGACTGCTTAAGAGATTGGCCTATGATACATAATTATTCTTTAACATTGCAGCAACGATGGTTTGGACTTCAAATTGCAATGGTTGCTTAACATCATCTTTCTTTGACATTGCAACAACAATGGTTTGAAATTCAAATTGCAATGGATGCTTAAGAGATTGGCCTATTATAGTATGAATCGGATACAATAATTCGATTAATTTGCATGATACAATGGTTTGGTTCTTTGTTGTCCACATAGAGGGATTCTCTTTACAAGCACATGAATTATGAGGTTCCCATCATCCATCCTCAAAACTATAAATCCAAAATGCTTAAAATAATTGTCCTCCATACTCTTTCCATGTGTTTCATTTAAATCGGGATCTCAGTTATGAATATTTCCACACTGATTTGACTTTTCCAACATTGATTTGATTTGATTTCTTTTCTTCTTCCACAAAACTACACCCATCACTTCCAAGGCGTCAATCTGATTGTTACAAAAGTGTCCTGGACCCATGCAAAAGATTGAACTCGGACATTGATACAAATTGTTAAGTGTGTTACCGGTCTCTTCATTAAAGCAAACTAGGAGCCCAACTAATAAAATACAAAACTAAAATAAATGTTTAATAATTATTTATTAAAAGTTAAAATAAATTATTTTCTTATATCACAAAGATGACAACGCAATAACATTAAAACTCGATTAATTGTGTATATAGTGGTTTGTAATCCTTTGGTTATATAAATGAGAGATTATTTATGTTTTTTTAAAAGGACTTTCGACCAAAGTTTCATTTATAAGGAATTACGCTTCGCGATAACACTTCGTTGATAAATATTTAAACATATTTGATTTGAAGTTAAAGTATTATAAAAAATTCTTAGTGAGGTGTATTTAGGATTTAGGTAGATATATGATTTTATAATATTTACAAATTAAATTAAATTGAAAAAAAATGATAATAAAAAAATAAACAAATAAAATATAATTGAACATCATAATAATAAATTAGAAAAGATAATATGATAATTTTAAACTTAAAATATATTGTGTACAAGAGGTTAAAATGTAATAAATTGTAATTTGGATTAGTATATGGTCATATATATATAGGATTAAAGCTATATGTTATTAGAAAGCACATGATCTCATTAGTTATAGGGATGATCATAAGAGACACTTGTTTTCTAGTGGATACAATTTAGGCTGAAATTGATTTTTGTTTATGAAAACCTAATATTGCTTTTGATTAACTAAAAGCATGGGGATTTCACCTTCTTTACGAATATCTTATCACATTTATTCATAAAGGGGATTTTAAAATTGTGAAAAATAAAGTCGAATATCTTATCACATTTATTCATAAAGGGGGTTTTAAAATTGTGAAAAATAAAGTCAATATATTGTAGGTATTGGGGATGGGAGGATGTGGACTAGGGGGAATTTATAAGTATTAGGTGGTATAAAAATGAGTATTTGGTAAAAATAAGGGATATCTAGTAAAAATAGAGGTTTTGTTTATTGGAAAGATGTATTGAGAGGAAGGTTCAACAAAAGGATTTTGATAAGTTTTTATCAATATCTAGTGAAATTAGAGGTATTCTTTAATATTCTACGAATGCATGTGTTATGTCACAGGTTCTGAGTGGAGATCTTGTGGCGAAGAGCTTGGCTTCCTCAAACCTAAGATGACAAGTTAATGACCCAAGACCTGGACGCGTACACAAGAGTGAAAGTCTACACACCATAGTGGGTCATTTTAACTGGTGTGGTTTTTCTTGAATAACAACGATGAGTTAACTTGATTTGTGGATAGCAACCAGTGAAGATTGTCCTCATTACCACTTAACAATTGAGTTATGATAAGTTTTTCCACATTAAAAAAAAATCCAAACCAGGAAGAATATATGATTATGATGCTAAGAAAATAGAAAAGGAAAAACAAATTTTCAAAATAAAAAATTTAAAAATCTAAACAAAAATAAATAATTTTTTTTCTAAAATATAATAAATTAAATTAAATTCTTTAAATAATGATAATCATCATTTATATATATATATATATATATATATATATATATATATATATAATTTCAATTTATTTAAGTTATAAAATTTGAAATAAAAATTTATTTCAAGAAAATGAATATGTATAATGTAGGAACTTTTATATATATTTATGTAGTAATTAATTTAATTATCTATAAAAAAAGATATAATCAAATTATGAATTTCACTTCCATGTTTACATATTTTTCCACATTAATATAATTTTTAATAAAAAATATACTTATCATGTAAATAATTAATTATAATTGAATATTTAAAAATAATTAAAAATTAAGTTAATTAATATTAATTAATTAAATATTTAAAATGTGTTTATAAAATTATTAATATTAGTTGAATAGTATTTTTCCACATTAACATAATTTTTAATAAAAAATATGTTTATCAATTAATTAATTAATTATAATTGAATATTTAAAAATAACTAAAAAATATTAATTAATTAATTTTTTTAAATGTGTTTATAAAATTATTAATATTAGTTATAATTGAATATTTAAAAATAATTAATTAATATTAATTAATTAAATATTTAAAATGTGTTTATAAAATTATTAATATTAGTTGAATGAGTAGTTGTTAATTTTGTTACATATATAAAAATATAATTTTAAAGAAATCTAAGTAATCTCTTATCTTCTTAAGTAGATAGATTAATATAATTTTAAAGAAATCTAAGTAATAATTTATTTTCTTAAAATAGATAGATTAATTAATTTTAATGAACATTAATCATCAACATCAAAATATAATTAAAACTTATACATAATATAATAATTTACACTAAAAAAATTCTTTAAAATTTTTTATCATTTAAAAAAATCAATATTATCATTATTAAATAATAATAAAAATAATGCACCATATTTACTTACAAGTGAATTGTAATTACAATGATGTTTCTTCAATTCTCAAACCACTATTTTGAGGTTGTTAGGCATGGGATGTGATAACATGGCTGAGAAAGGCATGGGATGTGATAAGATGGCCACCCGCCTTTGAAGTATTTAATATAGGCGTTGTCTAGCTATTCTACAAAATGGCTTTTTTCGCCATTGTTAGGTGTGGGATGTGATAACATGGTTGAGAAAGGCATGGGATGTGATAAGATGGCCCACCCGCCTTTGAAGTATTTAATATAGGCGTTGTCTAGCTATTCTACGAAATGGCTTTTTTCACCAGAATCCAACGATATAAATTTACACGAATCTTTATTTTTGGTTGTTCAAAATCCATTTCTGAATGCAGAAATGGATTCAACGTGTTGAAGAACCCCTGGGGCACTAGGATTATACAAAAATAATCACTCAAATCTACGAATCTAATAATTTCTCACCGGATTTTAGACAAATGTCTCCATTTTTAAGGTCACGGCCAAGCCAAACACCTACTTGGTGTATGAGACCCCCCTTGTTTATAGGATGGGGGTCGAATAATAAAGAGACTTGATATAATAAAGTCACATCTTATAAATAAAAAGTCATATAGCAGTTGGACGAAATTATGTCTCAACCTCTGTATACATGATATTGTCTCTCTAGCGAAACATCTTGATGTATTGACATTCACATGCATTGAATGATTAATCAATCTGCTCTGCTCTCCTTTCCTTTCCTCTCCCATTGCATATATCTGTGGATGTGTTGGGTGCCTAGTTAATAACTCAACTTACAAGAGAAGATTGGTTTGTAACTAACCCAGTCCTAGCTTTCATATTATGAATGTGCTAACACCTCTAATGCATAAGGAATTATGTGGGCACCTACAAGAGAAGATTGGTTTGTAACTAACCCAGTCCTAGTTTTCATATTATGAGTGTGCCAACACCTCTAATGCAGAAGGAATTATGTGGGCACCTCAAAGAGGACCACTATGTGTCCCTTGGAGTTTCAGAACCGGAGTTTCATAACCTACTCGATTAATATTGTATTGTCACTACCTTTACTAAAAAAATTCAAGGAATTATGTGGGCAACTCAAAGAGGACCACTATGTGTACCTTGGAGTTTCAGAACCTGCTGGATTAATATTGTATTGTCACTGCCTTTACTAAACATTTCCAACTCATTATCTTCATCCTGATTGTGACAACTCACTCCCTCCATTAGTTTTGGTAGTAACTAAACTCTACCAAATTTTATTTTTGATTTTACTCTATTGATAGACGACATTAAACCCACGGCTAAAAGAGGAACATTGTCAAACACATCGCAGTGCAATTTGCAAAGACTTGACGATTTTCATTCGGACAAGTCAACAATTCCAAGTCTAGTTTCTTTTATTTTGAAAATATCACCAACGTAGATCCATCTTAAACTTGGATCTAGGAAGCACCGAGAGGGATCAAAATTCTTAATGTGTAAATTTTAATTTATATGTTGTTATCTAAATATGTAGGTACGTAGTTATTTAATTTTTTTTAATTGAGCAGACTTTATCATCATAATCATTATTATTATTATTTTAATGTAACGTTATCAAATCTAACATCAAGTAACAACATCTCCCACATACTGGGCTGTAGAACACCTACTCTCGGTGCAACAAGAAAATATAAACACAATGAGAAAATGATATCTTATACGATAGATTAGCAAAATTAAGGGTCCAGCATGTCATTTTTGTAATGTCAATGATGCAATATCAACAGTGATAATGTTGAAAGTGTAAATTGATAATGTTTTTTCATCAACTTAAAAAATATGCAAAGATAGGTTTAAACTATATGAATCTGCAGAGTTCATATTCAAATTTTGATTTAATATACTGTCAAAGTTACTGCACCTCTTTATTATTCAACTCATCACATAAAAAAGCAGGGACTAAGCGACACCCAGCCCTTGTTTAATAAAGGCTTTTGTGCTATAGCATGAAGGCTTATATTTCACATGTAATCTGCCTAAAATGGATAGTAGCAACCATAAGAATAATTATAAGCTTATCCCAGTAAGCCAAACATTTAGTTTTTGCTGTTCATTATTGTTTGTAGAATTACAACTTGGGCTTCAAGGAATTGCTATACATGACTACAAAAACATGCAATGTTTTTATTGAATTTGATTCTGCATATGAATCCAGGCTTTTATGCCTGCCAAGGTGGCAGGGTTTGAACCTGGGTCATTAATGTGGCAATGCCCCCTCTCAAATTGTGAATTAAACCTAAATCTAATATGGGACCCTCTGTCATCAGTCAATGTAAATCAGCAAATATATTTACAATTCAGCTGCAATAATGAAAAAAATAGAAAATCATAATGAAAAAATAGAAAATCGCCATTTGCAGTCCATAGTTGAACTTCTAAAACAAATGATAGAAGAAATATCATATACCCCATTGTCAAAGCACACATCCTAATCAACCAATAGAGTCAAGATAGTTCTTTTGAGGGCTTTAGTATAAACATCTAAAAAGCAGCTTGAAGGTAGTGTTTTCAAGCAAACAGCAAGTCATAGTAATGCTATGTTCTCAAACAGACCTCCAAGAATCAGTAAAAATTCTCAGAGCAACTTTGTATAAAGTATGTTATTTTCATAGAAAAACAAGTGCCCTTATGACGTGGGAGTCTCAAACAAAGCTTCTATATCTTTTACTACAGTTTTTGCTTCACGAATCTCGTCACCTTCCTGACCTGACTGCTCTAGCTCTGCCTGCATTAAGACAAAAATGTACTTTCCATCTCAATTTTTAAGAAATGTTTTTAACAGTCAAGAGTATATCTTTGTAATTCAAATTGAAGCTTTTAAATGTTTTCTGAATCTGCATGAGAATTTTTTTCCTTTAAAGAGAGAACAACACTGAATCATACCAGCATTCCCTGCAAGTCAGTAAGGGCAGATTCAAGGCGTTTCCGACAATCAGGAAGCATCATCCTTGATTCTGCTAGTACATTCTCCTAAGCCACAGAATGAAAGCCAACTCAGTGATCATAAAATCTGTTAAAATAGAGAACAAGAGGGTAGGCAATGTAATATGAAAGCAGACACACATCAAATTCCAGTCGGTTTAAGATAGATTTACCAAACCATTGCCCTATGAATTTTTACATGGGCTCATAAATTAGTCATTCAAACATTCAGAAATTTACATAGGAAAAACAAGCTATAAGAGAGAACCAACATAGAGAACAAACAACAACACAATCATAGTGCTGGCTTGTATCACAGAATCTGTTGTTTTTTACCACAAAGAAATAGAAACACAATATAAAGACGGACCAAACTCCAACTTTTATGTACGTAATATGATTTATCAAACCATTGCCCTATTATTTTTTTCATGGACCAACAAGTCATTAAAAATTTCAGAAATTTACTTAGGTAAAACAAGCTAAGGGGAGAGCCACATAGAGAACAAACAACACAATCGTAGTGTTGGCCTGTATCGTAGAATCTGTTGTTTTAAACCACAAAATAAATAGAAACACAATATGAAGACGCACCAGGCTCTGCAACTTTTATGTGAAAAACAGAACGACTTTAGAGAGATAAGTTTGAGCTTTGCCCAGGTTTCTATTTCATCTTATTCATATCAAATATTTTATTACTGCAATAAATTTATTTGCTATTATTGACACATAAAGTACTCTTGCATTGCATACTTTAATAATTGATTGCAAGGCTTCATGCACAAATTTTATTCTATTTTTAATGAATGCTGCATATCACCATCAAACTAGGCTCATAACTTAATTTCCAGGGCTCTGTGCAAACTGGGGTTTGAACCTGGATCTTTAGCATGGAGATGCCCCGTCTCAACCACTAAACCACAGCCCAAAACCTGCTTAATTCACTTCATTGCATACTGATGCTGAAGAACGATATGAGCAAGATCAGAGGTTAGACAGAACTTTTTAACAATGCATACACACGAGACTTGCAGAGGGAATGTGGGAGAAACAATGACACATGGATTCAGATTCATGCATTAAGATGATCAAAATGTTTTTACACTAGCATGGATCCAGCTTGACCTCAGATCTATTAGGCACTGAGAGACATCAAAAAACAAAGTGCAAATAGTTTTTCACTCTCAGATACTATTTAATAAATATTGAGGTTTGAAACTCACCTTATTTGATCCCTCTCCATGTGTAGTAGATCCAAGGTTAAGATGGATCTGTACTAGTTTAGAGTTGTTTATATATTTTAATAAGTAATATCAACAATAGAGATGATTGTTTTTAGGTTAAAGTAATTAAGAAAATAAAAAGCCGGCTCTTATATTCATTTAGATTTATTAGCGTTATACACGTGCACACATGCAAGCAACACACATGGGGATCTCCCCCAACCGCAGGATGTAGAGCACCTCACTTCTCTCAGTGCAATTAGGACTAGAGACCTTTATTAATGGAGAATCTCTTACGTGACTGAAGGACAAATATGCACGGACTAACAAAATTGATATTAAATATGTGAGAGCACAAAAATATGTGCTGACTGATTAACATAAAATGTCAACATGACTAGCATATAATGTCAAAGTGACTAACATATAATATTAACATAAATTTAAAATTATCACTTTGTGCTTATCATTTCGTCCCTGCTTGAGTGGCAACATGCTCTTCTCCAAACCAATGTCTTGGCCTGGAGTATGCACTAGAGCCTGGAGGATGTGTTATTCATGGTCCCATGTAATCTGCATCAAGATGTCATTTATGCAGATCTAGAGAGATTGCTGAAGCAGTTGGTCATTTATTAATGCTAGAGACATCGATTGGCTGGACAAGTCAAATGATGGATTGGCAGGTCTTGATTGATTTTGATCTCAAGGAAAACATAAACAAGGTGATTTGTTGATTCATGATAAAGAGTTCCAAATTGCTTGAGAAAGAGGAGTTGAACTGATAATATTTGTTTGTCCTTGTGCAATGTATAAGTGTTGCAGTAGCCAATTATAAATACCATGGCGACTATGATGATCATCTGACAAATAGAAGATCACAACAATCCATTGGAATGATGTCACACTCTACACTGTCCAAAAAGTGTTTGATGGAAAAAATGATGGTGTGGATTTAATCCACATGTTAGCTGCCTGTTGACCTTGACTCATCCACAAAATCTCATCTTGATCATGAACATCGATCTTGAATGGCATTGTAACGAATTGTTCAATATACTGCAAGACAGCCTGCCTCACTGACGACAGAGGATGAAGCCATTGTTTTATCAGCTCTTCCTCTACTCAAGAAGATATGGGCGAGTTTGATTCACTTCATTCCACTGATGTTGAAGAACACTATGAGCAATATCAGAAGTCAGACGAACTTTTTAACAACGCAAATACACAAGACTTGCAGAGAGAATGCAGGAGAAATAACATGAGACATGGATTCAGATTATCAAAAAAAATTACACTACATGGATCCATCTTGACCCCGGACTATCAAGCACCAAGAGGCATAAAAAAACTGGAGGTGCAAACCTCAATCTTTTTGCACTCTTAGATACTATACAGGTTTGCACCTCGCCTTATTTGATCCCTCTCCGTGTGATATAGATCCAAGGATAAGATGGATCTAGATTCTATGCTAGTTTAGACTATATAGTTGTTTAAATATAGGAAAAAATAAGATAAATTAGTCCAGTGGGCTAGCTCGAGTGGTTGAGTACTCTAGGCTCAATGCAGGAGGTCTCAAGGTTGATCCCCTGGGTGGCTGCCTCTGTTGCATGCCTCACTCGATGTCCCTAATAGGTCAGGTGCCACAAACAATGCCGACAGGTTTACATTGGAATCTGGGTACCATCCGCAAAATGCGAGCAAGTGCCCGAGGGTTTCCCTGCGAGGTTTTCCTTGGAAAAAATAAGTTTATTAATACATCTTTTTCTAGGTTAAGGTAATTAAAAAAAATTAAACGTAGGCTCTTTTTTTAATCTCATTTTATTAGTGTTATACATGCAAGAAAACACACATGCACACATGCACAGGGATCTCCCCCAACCCCTGGTTGTAGAGACCTTTACTTATGGAAAACCTCTTATGTAACTGAAGGACAATAATCAATGGACTAACAAAATAGATATTAAATCTATGGAAGCACTAATATGTGTTGACTGATTAACATAAAATGTCAACATAAATAGCATACAACTATATAGCCCATGGAGAACTGCTAAAAGGAACTTGGATGCTAGCAGGAGCCACTGCTTCTGTTCAATCCTGGCGAGATGATTTTTCACTAGAATATGCCTCATAACATCGATACCCTATATTGATAATATCATGAAACATTGTTGTTGGGCCCTTCGTTTTGACGGACACGATGACACCAACTCGGCAAACAGAGAGATATCAGTTGTACCACCCTAAATGACGGTCATTAGCAGTAATAAAGAGTATTAGAGATAGTCGGAGATAGAAATCTGGATATCGATGACAACTTCAGGTGATTAAACAGCAAAGTGGCAGAAGATTGAAGACACTTGACAAATGCTAGAAAATATATGAACTGGTTCATAAATGAGGAACTAAAGGTAACCTAATGGTTTTTGAGTTTGAAAATGAGTCCTCCCGCCTCCAGGCATGACTGTATAAATGTAAAGGCCTCGGCCTATTTGTGAATTGGATTTTAGTTGGATATTAGTTACATAGTGCTGGGAATCTGGGATAGTAAATGTTAGATATTGGATCCTATTTTGGATCTATAGTACTGATGCATCCTGGTGAATGAATCACTGTTATGTAATGATGTATTGGATCATGCTGGAAGTTAATGGAATGAGGCCCCCCTTTCAATTTATATCTGCCTTTATATTGTATGGTGATGATGTCTTTTACTCCTGTTCTTTATCTATTATGTTAAGTGGTAGTGTTCTGATGGCATAGATGTTGCACACTTAGATTTCGATGAATGATGATCTAGATGGTAACATTCAATAGTTGAATGGGTAGAAGGGGAATGCAAAATAATGTTAAGGGGCATGCAGTGGTAACTAGTGTTTAGTATAGTCATTGGGATGGGAAATGGTTGTATTAGTCATGTTGTTTCAGCCCTGCACAATCCTTTATGTCCCAACACGATGCTTCGGGTGAGACCTTCCCCTCTGCAGGGATTGAAAATGCCAGCGCCAAACTATAGTAGACCCATTGTTGGACAACGATGCAAACCTACATCTCAAATTGAGCCAACAAATGGTTCCATTGCCCAGGCCCTATCATGATGTGTGTAGCGTTTTAACAATATGAATATTACATTAACCCAAAATTATGTGGAAAACTAGTGGTTTAGACAGGGCAACCTCTTTGTGGAGCAAGTACGCTACTAGCTGGCAATCCACTTTGCTACACGATGACAACAATACCTATGAAATTATGAAATTTTCTAGGTAGAATTTCCAAAGTTATTATTCGAATGGCTAAGTAGAATGGGGGAGAATCCGCGACCTGCTTGGAAAAGAAGGGAGATCCAGTGGAATGTTCAAAACACGGTTGCATTGCAAAGATTTGATCACAAAGTCACGAGCACCGTCAACTTTTGGGTTAAGAGCGTGATAGAACACTATATTGTTGAATTTGAAATTGAGTTCAACCAGTCTTTTTCATGAGCAAAGGAACAGTTCAAGAAGGGAGCTCGCATGAGGCTAGTAAAGGAAATCAGGACTTGGGTGAAGATGTTTTTGGGGGAGGAAGACTATATGGCTTTTAAGTAGCATAAACACTTGCACATGGGGGTATTTGAGATGGAACCACTAGGAATGAGTAGCTAAAGGCAGAGGGTGCCATGGAGGAGGCACAAGCTCAAGCAAGAGTGGAGCGAGATTTGAAGTGGGATACAATAACTGAAAAGTGGTGCTGAACAAGATACAAGAGATTCACCAAGAAGCCGAAGTGGTAAGACGAGGTATTGATGAAGAAAAGAGAACAGAAGTGCAACTAAAGGAGTTAGAGAGACTGCAAAAAAGTGAAGAGAAGGTCCGTCAGTGGTTAAGAGAATGCGGATTGGTAACAGAAGAAAGTCTAGAAAGAGGGATGGAGAGAAATAAGACATCCAAATAGTTGAAGAGAACAAGAAGGGAAGTACAGCAGATAGGCAAACGTGTTCAGGCCAACAGATCAGAGACAATGCAAGAGGAAATCACATCCAAAGAAAATTTTGATTACGACATGAGAGGACATCATCATCGGGCTGCGAGATGGTGAGGCGCTTGGCGACATGTTCCAACTATTTGAAGGAGAAGAGGGAGCAAAAAACATGGTATAGCCTAAAGATAGTGGAGTTGGTCCAGAGCAATCATCACCCCCTGTGCATTTTAAGACAACAGAAATAATTGCTCGGCACCACCTAATAGTAGTCCAAGATATAGTAGTGGCGGACAGCCAAGTTCAGGGGGGAAATACAGGTGTTGGTGGAAGTGCAATTGTGGGTTTTAATTCTAATTTGAGTGGTGGTACGAGTCTGGTCAGTCGACTAGGCTTGCAAGGTTTTATTCTTGTGAACAATCAAACCAGTATATGGCTAGAGCAATAGTGGTGCAGACCAACACTGGTTCCTATGTGAGTTGATCTGGAGAGCAAAGAGGACCACTACTCCAAATGCTACGTTGGTAGAGTTCCAAACCACTTTGGAAGGGAGGACTCTCCAATGGTACATGAAGTTTGTGCAGACCAATCCTCATGGTACAATGAAAATCCTAGACAAGGTAAAGGCAGGATTTATAGCCGAATACCAGATGAGTTGAGTTGAACTGAAGGATATCAAACAGAGCATTAGTAGCAGTGCCTAGGAATATGATCAACGATTCCACAACCTGCTCTAGGAGTACAATTACCGATTACATGACCTGATCAGTAGACTATCTTATCCTAATCATGAAACCCAACACAAACAATGGTTCATTCAGGTCTCTTGCCCTTAACCACAATGCCACTTATGTTTACAAAAGTGGACCATACAATGAAAAGCATTGGCCCAAACTACAAAGATTGAGTCCATGAATGGTATCCCACGACTATTTGAACAAACGTTGTGGCTATACATACAATTAGCGCAACTTTCAAACTTGCACAGTTCCAATCCTAGTTGTTCACCTTGACACAAGAGATCTAGGAGATGAACAAAACCAAATTGGGGAGAGAGCGAGCTTGGTGCATAGCATTCAAGATGGAAGGACATACTGCTAATGATTGCCCCTCATTAAGGACCGAAGGCGACTCCTAACTTGACCCCGCCTCCCACTAGGTTTTCGAGCAATATGGCCAATGAAAATTGTGAGATCTGCAAAGTCTATGGACATCCCACATAGCTTTTCCTGATGCTGCAAAAGTAAACTTCTGCCCCTGTGACAATGCTCTGGGACTTTTGTAAAACAAATACCCACAATATGGAAAACTATCGTGCTTTACAAGCACTTGCAGAGTGTTTCGAGAGAAATTCCTTCAAAGTGGAAGAAGCAAGTAAAGACCTTGTTGAAGGAGGAGGCCAACTACACTATGGTGGAGGCTATAGCAAAGGATACGGAGGAGGCAACCATGGAGGACAAGCCTCGAGGTGGCAGACAAACAGGCCCTATAAGGTGTTTTATAACTGTGATGAGATAGGTCATATCTCTAGGAGTTGTCCACAACCAAGAAGAGTTTGATGTGGCCACTACAAGACCACAGGTCACGCAACTAAGTCTTGTCCAGATTTGTTGGCAAAATGGGAAACAAGGACACAAAAAAGCAAGACAAACTTGGTAAATTCTAAGTCAAGAAATATCAAAAGAATGGGGATCCAAGGTAAATGTAATAACAAGAGGGGGAGATGAAACAAGTGGTGATGGTGACAATTGGGAGCCTTTCCAATTTAGAAAAACCACCCCTATGGATCTCAGTTTAAGCCATTATTATAGTTCTTTGCATTTCATTAGATAACAATAGCATAATCCAAGATCACTGAGAAATACACAATCACAAAAGACACAGCATTTATCCTGGGAAACCCTCTAGGGGAAGAAAACCCAGCAAAACTTCCTTAATATAGATAGCCAATACAATGCCAAGAGATCTCTTAAACTAATGCAGAAGATCCTCTCCCAGATATGCGCCACTCTCTCTCCTTCTTCTCTAATAGCAGATCCGAAACTTGTCTCTCAATGAGCAAGTGAGTTGTGTGTCTAAGTGAGGCACTAACCTCCTTATTTATATTAGACCGACACGTGTGAAGTGTCTCTTCACTGGCAGGGTCGACTTCTCCAACTGGGTGGTTATAACCACCTTAATTACATTCTGGGGCCTCTTTAATATCTGTTGGGGCCGACATCTTATTTTGCCTATTATAATTATCATTTGACCAATCCGCAAAAGGGGATTTGGTCCTATTACAATAGCCGACATGATCAATCCACAGTGGGGATTGATCCAATGAATAATATATCAAATAATAATAAGAATACTCTTTGCAGTTACATTATTTCAACACTCCCCCTTAACAAGAAGGGTATTCTTCAACAGCATCATGCGAGAGAGAGAGGACAACATCATCAACAACATCAAGTGGGTGAGAGGACAGCATCATCAATATCATCTTGGAACACTGACTAGCGTATCTATAAATCATCGGAAGTTTTCTTCATCAGCAGCATCGTCATTCTCAAAGGAATGCCATCATCAATATGTATTAGTATAAAAACCGATACATCATCATCATCACAGCACAAGGTTGGCTCATCATAATACAAGACTGGCTTTACGTCACAGCTGTCAAGCTTGAAGCTCGGTACTTGTCTCATCTCAATGTCTTGCTTTATGTCACAGTTGTCTTGCTTTACGTCACAGCACTCAGTCTAGAAGCAAGATACTAGACTGGATTTACATCACAGCTATCAAGCTGGAAGCACAGTACTAGTCTCATGTCATCGTCTTGCTTTACATCATAGCACTCAAGCTGGAAGCAAGATACTCGTCCTGCTTTACGTCTCAACCATCAGGTCGGAAGCAGTATACTAGACTGGCTTTACGTCACAGCTATCTCATCATATCATCTTGCTTTATGTCACAACCATCGGGTCGGAAGCAAGGTACACATCCTGCTTTACGTCACAACAATCAGGTTGGAAGCAGGGAACTAGACTTGCTTTACGTCGCAGCTATACAGCTGGAAGCATAGTACTAGTCACACATCATCTTGCTTTACGTCATAACCATCAGGTCGGAAGCAAGTTACTCATCCTGCTTTACGTCACAACCATCAGGTCGGAAGCAGGATACTAGACTGGCTTTACGTCACAGCTATCTAGCTGGACGCACAGTACTAGTCATATCACATCATCTTGCTTTACATCACAACCATTAGGTCGGAAGCAAGAGATGTCTCATCACATCATCTACTCCCCCTTTCGAGGAGGGTCCTTTCGGACCATACCAAGCTTATCTCGAAAGTAGTCAAACTTTTGGTCAACACGTCATCAACCTGTTCATCCGTGCTAATGTACTGGAGCTTTAAGGCTCCTCTCTGCACCACGTCACGGATGTAATGATAACGGATCTCTATGTGTTTCGACCTGTCGTGGAATACAGGATTCTCTGTCATCTTTATGCAGCTCTGGTTGTCACATAGAATCAAGGTTGCTCTCATCTCTAAGTCAAATAGGCCGGTCAACAACTTTTGAAGCCATATAGCTTCGCAGCTGGCAGAACATGCAGCAATGTATTATGCTTCCGCTGTGCTGAGAGAAATACTAGATTGCTTCCTACTCTGCCACGAGATCATAGTTGATCCCAAACTGAAACAGCATCCTGAAGTGCTTTCCCTGTCAGAAACACTTCCTGCCCAATCTGCATCAGTATATCCACTCAATGTGAAATCATGATCTCCATCATAGTTGAGACCATAATCTATCGTACCTTTAAGGTACCTCATCACATGTTTTGCAGCCACTAGGTGAACACGTCTGGGTTCTACCAAAAACTGACTCAAGGTGTTCACGGCAAAACAAATGTCTAGTCTAGTGTTCGTCAGGTACATCAGCGATCCAATAATCTATCTGTACAGTGTTGCATCAATCAACTCTGATGAAGTATCGACCAACAGGTTCAGCTTAGCTTCCATGGGTGTATTCATGGGCTTGCATTCCAACATGTCGAATCTCTTCAAGATTTCGACCATGTACTTCCCTTGGTTAAGGAAGATCCTCTCAGGACTCTGCCATACCTCAAGACCTAAGAAATAATGCATTAGGCCAAG
>ML777636.1:298876-310777 GCA_009831015.1 Picea engelmannii
GTTACATTATTTCAACAGAGATGACCCATGCAGTAGTGCCACAGTCCAAAATCTATTAACCACCTATGGCCAGGAAGGAGAATACAAGGATTGCAAGTTGGACCTCTTACCCCCTCTCACTTAGGGGTAACTACAGGAGATCACGTCTCATGGCCCGCAATGAAAACAGTGATCCTGGCCATGATGATGATTAGCATGTCCACAGAGAGCAGCCCAGCAGCGCCTCAAATGCCTCTTCTTCGCCAACATAGCTCATCACATCCAATCAACATAGTTTTTGGAAGATGGTGGACCAGTGTCATCACGAGGTACATTAGCCCTTGTTTCATACGAAGTGTCATATTTAATATGTTGGGCATGTTAATGAGGATCATTGGTTGAACTTGGATAACAAATTATAAGCTGAAGAAGTTATGCTTGTTGCCTTGTTTCACCTTGGTGGTTATCATTTGTGCTCCAGTCCCATGTTGTCACCCCCAAGGAATAGGGGTATTACTGGGGGGCCCTAACAAGAGTAACGTTTTGTTCCCCCCCATACTTAACACTTACCATCCTAGAGCCTATCACAGTGTACTAAACTTCGAGGATGGGTCATGGTTCATTCTCTCATGGGAAGAGGGGCTAAAGGCCCAGAGGTTGATTGCAGCTACTAGTAAAAATGATAAAGAAAGAATATTATGAACGAAATAAAGGAAATGGGATAATGCAAGGACATTTAAAAGCCACAATCCATACTTGAGCTCTGCCCTTTTTGCGTTCACCCTGGTCCCACTATTATATGAATGCAATAAATGCTAATGCTTGAAACCTTTTAAAGGGGACTTGCAAATCAATGAAAGGGAAAGATAAAATAAAATGCATATTAAGCGGTGGAAAAAACATAGCAACTAGAAAAGGGTACCTCGAGAGCAAGCGCACCCTATACAAAGGCACTCATAGAAATGGACCAAATGATCTCATGACCATGAAGTAAGCCCAGCACATTTCACTATCACACTTACTCTAGAAGGGTTTCTTTCTTTCCTGCTTCCCTTGGGACATATCCCTCTACTTGGGTATTTTCTTTCCTACTTTGGTTGGCACACCTAATAGTCTTTTGATAGCCCTCCCATACCCAAACTTGCCAACTTACATAAAGTCTTGAGCTGATGTAAAGTTTGAAGGGGACACTTGATGTGAATTGTTGATATGGCTTTTGTATGGCTTACTTTATATGATCTAAGGACTTTTATACCTTATGAACATTGGTTTTGCTTAATTCCATAACTTTGATAGACTTGAATGTACCTGACATGGTCCTTTGAAGGACGTCCATGCTTTCACCAAGGACGTTGTGCACTTATTGCAGGATATTGGCACATGTGGTGTAGAGCGCTCAGTGATTGGATGACCTAGCACATTCAGGCACATGCCCTCGCACCTTCTAGACCATGGACGATGGCAGATGAGCTCTATTATTACATGTACAATCATGTTGGCACAGAGATGGGAAAGAAGCCCACACCCTGGGCATTGTACCCCAGAGACTATTATGCATTGGATTGAAGATGTTGCACTAGCAGATGATTAGACACCATGTAGAGATAAGGTACACCATCCCTCTATCTTGGACGCTATCTTCTCCACCTTGAACGTTGGGCTTTTTTATGATGACATCATATGCTCGAGTGTGATGATGTTGGGGGTTTGCTTGCTACTTGAACACCATATGATGATTGGAGATCTGGCATGGCACTCTTCCACCTTGCTTGCAACTCGGACGATGACCTATGGCCTCAATAGGCCCTCCTTCACCTTTGGGAGGTTTGACGTCACCACACGTGTGACATTATCATGATGTATTTGCATGTATTAGCACTTTAAAGGCTATTTGAGGGGTCGGCCCCAACTTGTCTCAGGAATTATTGTCATTTTACTCATTATTGTAGACAAATAGCACTTGGTTGCCTCATTTAAATAGAGGAAGCGCTCAACTCATTTCATCATCACTCTCACACTTGTGAGAAACACCTAAACTTGTCTCTTCTCTCCTCTTTTTTGCTAGGAGTACTTGTGCGCACCTCTTGAAGGAAGATTTCAATTGGTTGCTTGTCTCTTGATCAATGGATGGTGAATTAGGGTTTTCTCATGCATGCGCTCGAATTAGTAAGTATTCTTCTTCAAGTTTATTGCTTATGTGGTGTATTTTGGTAAACGCTCTTTTAGAGGGTTAATTGTTACATGTTACCTTGTATGCATGAAACCCTAGGAGGGATTAAGAGTGTTTATCCCCCTCCCTACTTTCATTTATCTTTAATTGTTGAAGCATTTAAGATTTTATTCTAGGGCTTAAGAGTGTTTATACCCTAGGGTTTTGTCTTTGATAGTTTAAATCTTAGGGATTAAGAGGCTTTATCCCCCTAGGGCTTGACCTAGTTCAATTGAAACCTTGTTGCTAGAAGCTAGAGAAGAAAACAACACCTAAGGTTTATGAGGCTATATGCCCTAGGTTTTGTTTTCAAGAAGTTTGGGTAAGGGTTTATGAGGCTATATGCCCTAGATTGATCTTCACCTCTCTTGCATCTAGCAATTTTCATGGTGTGTTCCTTGACTCCATTTTCCCAAGAAAGAGAAACAACACTAGTCTTGTTTATTACAAGTGATGGTTGAAACCCTAGTTTAAATTAAACATGCACTCTCTCAAAACTCTCTCTTAATTTGAATCCAAACAGGACCCATGGAAGAAGCAAGCTACTCAAAGCTAATTCAAGACCTATTACGTTCTTTTATTAAGGTTTTGGATAATGAAAACTTAGTAAAGAAGTTGTAATCAACCTGCAATCAGTTCATTAAGGGAGTAGAAGAGGAACCTATCCATGCGCATCTACCTGAGTGGCATGCTTGGAAGGTCTGGAAGAAGAAAAAGAAACATAGAATCAACCAAGAATTCAAAATGGATGCCCAGATTCACGAGTGTGAGATTCGAGATGTCATGTTGGACCAAGGGTCCAATGTGAACATACTTCCCAAGAAGTCATGGGAAATGATGAGAAGTTCACACCTAGTGTACTCTCCCATCCAATTGCAACTCTCAAATCAATACAAGATTTACCGAATCGATCGCCTTGAGAATGTTGAGGTTGACCTTGGGATTGTAAAGATGGTTGCAGATTTTGAATTCATTGAAATAGAAGACAATAAAGACACCTACCCTGCACTCTTGGGATTTGAGTGGGCCAATGATAATGAAGCTATCATCAATTTGAAGAGAAAGGAGATGTTCTTTGAAGCAGACATGACAAGAGTAATACAACCTATCAACCCAACTAAGGGATCTTAGTAAACAAAGCCAATGGATGATGTTATGGATTGTGCAACAATAAATTAGTTATACAGCTTAATGGTTGAGATGTGAGGTAACTATGTTAACCCACAACGAATGGGGCTATGAGTTGGCACAGTGTTTTCTTCTACAACTCAGATAGTCAAGATGCATTCCAACATTAGCAAGAATGCAACCACAAGATTTCATCTTGACGTTGCGCTATAATCAAGTCAATGTGTTGTGTCGATACAAAATTACGAGACCCTCTCATCTTTAATGGCACTAGGGACATAAAGGAATTTATGGAAGATTCATGCTTGATGGTCCTGGAAGAACAATTGGTTCCAACATTGGATGTAACACCAAGGTCCACTCCATCCAAATGGTGGGCTACACATAAGAACAACATGGGCAACTAGGACAAGGTCCAAAATGTGTTGCAACATTGCTTCAACCCACCACCCGAGTACCATGTTATCAACATTCCAAGAGCAACAAAGAACCTGATCGCTTGCAGTGAAGTATATCGAGGAAAGACATATTCCGTATTGCATGTAGATAGTTGCGTCAAGAAGTGGACTAGAGAAGGATGTGCAGAATAGTACTACATTCACAAGTTCATCTACACCTTGGGGCCCATCCCCAAGATATGGTATCTAAATGAAGAATTCAACAACATACGTGCTAGTGGGAAACACTCAAGCAAGTATTCTATTTGACCTTCTCATATCTAGGTTAGACTCTCAATGTCGCATCGGCTCTTAAATCCATTAAGTCATTCCTATTCGACGTAACACCAGACTGACCGCAAGGATATGTTTGTAAAGTGCATCAACAGAAACTATGGCCACAAAAACCGGTGAGAAACCGAGGTGATGGCCAATGGGCCTTCCAATATTGCACTAAGGTAGACCTCGAACCAAAAGAGGAAGATGGTCCAAAAAAGTTGCAGCATTTGACATTCAAAGAATCTAAAGGAGAAAGGTTCGTAAAAGAAACAATAGATAATCCAACAAGGAAAACATATGAGCAACCACTAGAGATCAAGCAGTTGGATATTGACACAGAAAACCAGCATCGGCTAGCTTCCATTGAAGATTATTCGAATGATGACATTATATCCAAGGTTGTGACCCTGTCACCCTACTCAAAGAACTGTAAATCTATCACTACGGAACTTCACAGAGATGAATAGGATTAAGGGAGAGCTTGGCAAGATGTAGATCAAACTAAAACCAGATGCCAAGTCGATCAAAAGAAGGTCATACTGATTGAATCCCACAATAAAGGAAAGGGTAAAGGAGGAAATTGATAAAATGCTTGTGGCCAAGCTAATATTTCTTGTGTTGGAGTCAAACTGGATCAATCCAATAGTGATCCAAGATAAGAAGTCTAGAGGGGGAGGTATCCTGGTTTTGCATGGATTTCCAAGGGCTGAATGCGGCTTGCATTCACAACCCATTCCCCTACCCCTTTTAGCAATGAAGTATTTGATCATGTGGCTAGAAAAGAAACCTATTCATTCACTGATGGATTCTTAGGGTACCATCAAGTCTGAATGGGAGAAGAAGATAAAAAGAAAACGACCTACCCCACGAAATGGGGTTCATATGCATATAGTGTTGACCAAATATACATATATGGGCAACCCTAATAAATCCTATAAATGATTGCAAGATTAAATCCTAACCATTACTTTATTTTGCTAGGGTATGGCAGGGATCCCACTAGGAAGATTATACAATAAATCCCAAGAGGTGTCATTTCATTTTGTGACAAGAATGGTTATAGCTCATGTCTTTAGAATGAAATTATATGGTGATACAGAATAGTTATGAGTTATATTAGAATCTATGGGCTGTGCCACATGTTTGAGTTATACTATATGTTTGGCATAAGAATCAAAGAGGCAATATAATGTTTGGGAGATATATGTATTGATAATACTACAATTCTAAAACAATGGATTGTTGATCGCTCACCTTATCACTTCAATATATGTTGACGATCCATATATGGAATGGCTGCACGTATTAATGATTATTGGTATTTGTAACAACTTCAAGCGATATGATAATTAATGCATGGGAGACATATGTTTCGGGGTTAAGGTGATGGGACAGCAGTATGGTAGCTCATTTGGTTGTTTGAAGATCATTAGGGTTTGAAGCTCGCATGTTTTCTGAGCTTGTTTACAGTTTACCATTGCAATCCTAGAAATCCTCCTCCTCACACAGAGGTGAACTCAAACTGACTCAGTCATGACATAACGCAATCATGGGGGGTATAAAGTTGTCACTGTAACACAAATTTGAGAATAATTGGTGGCTCCATAGCAAAGGTATGTAGTCAATGCGACTTAAGAGCATAGTTCTGTAACATTTATTCATTGATAAAACGTTTTACAGTAGCTGTGTTGAGCTTATTTTTCCTCCAGTTTACTCTACCCCTATCCTTCAATACATATTCAAGTACAGCAGTTTGTCTTATGTCAGTCTTGTGAAGTGATTCGTTTCTAGAAAGTTGCATGCCCATTTACCAAACCTTTGCAAGTCTGGTCTTCGCAATAAATCCAAATCATTTACTGTACAGTACGCCCTCATGCTCTGTTAGAAGTTTATGGGTTCTTTTACTGAACCATTCCCACAAGAAAAAGGTTAAAAATAAAGAACCTCTGCTTGCAGATTTCTCATACACTGATCAATGAATATTTTCCTTATCTTTTCAAGGAACTTTGTATAAAGCCATTCACCTTCTGAGCTATATTCCACATTTCATTTCGCATGGGAAAGAATTGCTGGTTTCTTGAGTTTTCTTAAGCCAGATTCGAAGTTTAAACTTTAAACATACATTTCAGTTAAAATCATATCAGCAAGCTTACCCTGTATATATTGGGTCATTGTATTTCAAAGAAAAAAAGAGAAGGTTAAAGGCATTTGCCCGAGATATATCCATTATGCAATGGATGTTATTAAAAGAAAATCGCATTGCTATTTCGAACCTGGAAATTGTATCAACTATAAATGCTTGTCTCGAATGGTGTTTTCCAGCTCAGCCATATCAAGTCATTTTACTATGTTGTCCTTTAAAACAGAGTAAGAACTCATGCCCTAAAATTTAGCATTTAAATTTGAGCTCACCCAATCCTTATGCCTTTCAGCAGCTTCCATTATTTCGAGCCTTTCACTCTCAAGACAGAGTTATTGTAAATCTTATTCAATGAACATCTTGTGAAAAGTTCTATTTGTCTTTTATTTTACATACAGTCTATAATCGTTACATGTTAGATGACTATTGAACAAAGGATGACTTGTTTATGATTCTAGATGAGTTTTTTCAGTCGTGGATCAAGGGGATCCCGGAGAGGACAGGGAAGGAGGACAAATACTTTTGGGCAAAAAGAGAGGAATAAGAGAATTTGGTTCTTTGTCGACTTTGATTCTAACTCTGATGAGTTCAATCAATTGGCACATACTGGGCACCTTTTCTTGGGTGGACAGCAAGCCTTGCCTGAGCCTATGAGACCTGTAAATGTACCTCTGCAACCCCATCCAAGTGTTGTTGGCATACCTCTGCATCCACAATCTGACCCAGCCAATGATGGGTGGGAAACAAACCAAAACAAACCTGTTTCAGGGAATGCAAAATGGCCTAGCATGCATGAAAATCACCCTGAACCTGAATTTGTTGTTGCTTCTGTTGCTCCTGCCAATTCTTTCACCCAGAATCATCCTTACATTGAAGTTAAATCCTCTTCTTTCAAGCTACCTATAGATGAAAAGGGAAAGAATCTTCTAGTTCAGAAACCTCAAAACCTGCTTATGTCCACTCCAAGGCCAGTGCAAAGGAGTTACAAGGAGAAGATAGGAGAGAAATTTCTCGCTTAGACATGTTTCCTGAGATATCTCAATACTGATATTTTATGTTGATGACATTTACAATGATGTGGATAAGACTTTGACTTGGTTTGACATTTTCAAATTTTGGTTATTAAAGACATTCTGTTTTATGTCGGAAATTTTGGAGGGACAAGTTGGAATGATTAAATGATATAAGATGTCTTCCCTTATGAGAGTCTAGTGGGACCCCTGCCTACCTTTTATATATATTTTACATAATATCCTTCCCTCTTATTTAACTACTTCATTGACTCCTAATTAGTCCTTTACTCTCCTAAAAGAAATATTAATTTATATAAAACAATTGAACTGAATAACTCTTTAAGGAAGATACAAAAAGAAAGGAGGAGATCAATGAAGGGACATTACTACATCATATGAGAGGTATGCTAAATCTTTGAAAGCTTTTACCAGTGATCATCTTTCACCATTTCTAAGATTTTTCTGAGTTAAACTGCTTTCTTGATAGCAGGGATTTACTTGAAAAGTGACAAGGAAAAGTGGGTGAGACTGATCCTGTGGTCTTCCCCCTTCAGGTTATTTATTTTTCTGCGATTGTTTGCACATATTAGAAGTTCTGAAACATGTTCAATGCTAATTAGTGACACATTTTGCAGAATTTAACTGTGTGCTTCACATCACTTGAGGTGGTCCGAGTTTGATTGTGGGATTTCATTTTTCTTCTATGGCACTTAGTTGCCTTTGTATGAATATTTTTTACATCTGAGGCTTCTAAGGACATCTCTGGTCCAAATCTTTGCAGAGATTTGTAAAAGCATTTAGCTCAATCTGCTGATTGGTTATTTTTAAAGGATCATTGCATATTTTCTTCATTGTTGGCTCATATTTCTCCACCATTTAATTTTTAGATGCTTTAATCTTCATTTTTCTGGTTAATATTGCTGCTGTTATAATTTTCAGTTTTTAAAAGTTTTTTTTTCATTTCTGTACATTTCTATTTTGACACTGTAATATTCTCTTTTATCCATTTTATTTATTTCATTTTATACACCGCTAAAGCAAAAAGACAAATATAAAATAAAATATATTGTAAAACTCAAATTACTTTAAATCAAAATTCCTTATATTAGGAATTTCGATTTTCAGTCATAGGCTGCAAATGAAGGGTGATGATCCTGCTTACCTCGTCTAGCCTAACGAGGTCTGAAGTGTTTTGCAAGAAGCATTACAGTTTCTCACTCAACATATAACATCATGCCTTTTGGCTTGAAGTATGCCCCAACAGTGTTTTCCAGAATCCTTATAGCAGCATTCCACGAATACATCCATAAGTTTCCGAAGGTGTATCTGGACGACTAGATTGTTTACAATCTATTTAAGGATTATGTAGCGATGTTGCGCCTCGTGTTCAAGAGATGCCATCGGTTACAGTTATCTTTGAATATGAAAAAAACGCATCTTTCGCATGCCATTCAGTGCATTGTCGGGTCATGTTGTCTGTAAGGATAATGTTCTAGTCTAAGTCACCCGACACGGGACACAGAAATATGAGTATCCGACACGGGCACGGCGACCCCCAGAAACAGGACACGGAGGACACATTATATATATATATATATATATCAAAATTTAAATTATGAATTACACATGCAAAAATGAAATAATTAAACTGTAAACATTTACATGATGATGATACAAATTCAATCACACAACTAGTACTAACTTAACACTAACATAAATGATGACATTGCCAACTCAACATCGTTGTCCAAACCCATATCATCAGGAAACACATCCCACATCTTTGTATTTCCCTTTAACCACTCTTCTCTCTGCCCAGTGCCTTCAAATAAGACAGAGATTGGTGTGCACATACACCACTAAGTCACTTGACACGATGACAAAGAGAAGAGTTCAACATAATAGTTTATACTTGAGTGAAGGGTACATTTTTACTGGGGTCGTGATAGAAGAGTTCAATAATCAATGCCACCAACATCGAGGTACATAAAGTGCATGGTGCCCTTGATTAAATGCCAGTCCATACCCTCTTACATGATAGAATCCAGTGGAAACATTGCAATCCTACCAATCTTGAAATCCTGAAAACTGTAAAGTCTGTTGAATTTTGAATGGGACCTAAAATTCTACTTTCTCCATATGAAGTCCAATGAGGTTGGAACCACTCTCAAACATCCTGAAACATAAATGATGACTAACATAAATGATGACATTGCCAACTCAACACCGTTGTCCAAACCCATATCATCAGGAAACACATCCCACATCTTTGTATTTCCTTTCAACCACTCTTCTCTCTGCCCAGTGCCTACAAATAAGACAGAAATTGGTGTGCACATACACCACTAAGTCACTTGACATAATTGTTGAAATAATGTAACTACAAAGTGTATTCTTATTATTATTTGATATAATATTCATTGGATCAATTCCAATTGTGGATTGATCATGTCGGCTATTGTAAAAGGACCAAATCCCCTTTTGAGGATTGGTCATAATGTAATTGTAATAGGCAAAAGAAGAAGTCGGCCCCAAAATATATTTAAGAGGCCCTAGAATATAATAAAGGTGGTTATAACCACCCAGTTTGAGAAATCGGCCCTACTAGTGAAGAGACACTTCACATGTGCCAGATTTGTATAAATAAGGAGGCTAGCACCTCACTTAGACACACACCTCACTTGCTCATTGAGAGACAAGTTTCGGAATTGCAATTGGTGAAGAGAGAGAGAGAGAGTGACGCATCTTTGGGAGAGGATCTTCTGTATTAGCTTGAGTTATCTCTTGGCATTGTATTGGCTATCTATAATAAGGAAGTTTTGTTGGGTTTTCTTCCCCTAGAGGGTTTCCCAAGATAAATGTTGTGTCTCTTGTGATTGTGTATTTCTCAGTGACCTTGTGTTATGCTATTGTTATCTATTGAAATGCAAAGAACTATAATAATGGCTTAAACATTAACATGGTATCAGAGCCAAGCTAAAGGAAGCATCTTTCACAAGAGTGAAAAACGTCACTGTTGTCGCACATGCAAATTAGGGCTTTTTGATGGTGAAGCTTTTCATCCCTAAAACCATCTAGAAAAGTGCGCCCTCCCCCAAGGATTACTTTGGCACTCTCAGCGCACCTTTTCAGTGGCTAGATCTCCTGGAAAGTGAAACCCTTGTTTCACAAAGTACCAGAAGTACCAGTGTACCAGAAGTACCAGAAGTACCAAAGTACCAGAGGTACCAGAAAACCAAAAGCACCAGTCCAGAAATCCGTAGATCAAGTTTGGAGGAGCAAAAGTTGGATTTTCCCATATCCAAACACACCAGGCTACTTGCCTCAGCCAAGCACACCTCTTGGTAAGTTCAGAATTTGATTTTGAGCACTTTCATTTTTCGGTCATTCTCCTAGCTCCAGGTAAAAGATGTATGCAAGCACTAAGCTTGTTGACAAGCTGGAAGGTGTGGAAAACTTTCGTGCCTAGAAGTATAGGATTGGACTCGTTCTTGAAGAGAATGACCTAGCAAAATTCGTAAAAGGAGAAAATCTGGAACTCGACGATGCTGCAGAAAAAGCCAAGCATCAAAAGGACACAATCAGGGCCAAAAGAATCATTGCAGATTCAATCAAAGACCACCTGATTCCTTATGTGTCATCTAAGAAGACTCCGAAAGAATTGTTTGATGCCTTGACCAGACTATATGAAGGAAAGAACATAAACCGGAAGATGAATCTAAGAACTCAATTGAAGAATACAAGGATGTAGAAAGGAGAAACAATTCAGGAATATTTCTCCAGAATCTCAAAATTCAAAGAACAGTTAGAAGCGATTGAAGATACCATAGACGAAGACGAACTCATAATGACGGCCCTAAATGGTCTCACAAGACCTTGGGATGCATTCATCCAAACGATATGTGCCAGAACGGAGAAACTGGAGTTTGATAGTCTATGGGAAGAATGCATCCAAGAAGAAACAAGAGTAGCTAACTGTGAAGCGCTACTGGCAAGAGATGATGATCAAGCCCTAGCTACTCACACCAAAAGAGGAAGGAAGAAACCCTACTTCCAAAAGGAGACTCATAAAGAGTCTCAACCGCCAAACAAATTCAATAATAAAGAATCTCATCCAAGGAGATTTCAGAAGAAAGGACAGCGAAGGGAAAGAGATTACTCATCTATACAATGCTATCATTATGACAAGATGGGACACATTGCGAAATTTTGTCCAGCCAGACGAGAAGAATATAGGAGAAAACATAAGAGGCACCATGCCCATGTAGTCGAAGATGAAGAGCCACCCGCAAAGATAATAAGAGAGCAGATCAAAGACCATGTCTTAATCTCGACCCTCTCAGGATCTGTAACACCTGGAGAGGACGCTTGGCTCATTGATAGTGGTGCATCCAAGCACATGACGAGACAAAGAGACATTCTCTCTTGTATCTCAGAAAAGAAGTTTTCTCAGAAAGTGACACTTGGAGACGATTACCAATATCCCATCAAGGGAGTGGGAGAATCAAACCACAAACTGAATTCAGGGAATTAACTAAAAATAAAGGACGTACTATATGTACCAGGTTTGACTAAGAACCTACTCTCCATTTCAGCTTTAGAAAAGAAAGGCTTCAAAGTTGTCTTTATAGATGGAGAAGTTCTTATGTGGGCTAAAGGAGAAACCTTAAATGAAGCAATCATCATTGGAAGTGAAGAAAATGGCTTGTATAAACT
>ML777636.1:312702-330271 GCA_009831015.1 Picea engelmannii
AGACATGTTCACCTAGTGGCTGCAAAACATGTGATGAGGTACCTTAAGGGTACAATAGATTGTGGTCTCAGCTATGATGGAGATCATGATTTCACATTGAGTGGATATACTGATGCAGATTGGGCAGGAAGTGTTTCTGACAGTAAAAGCACTTCAGGATGTTGTTTCAGTTTGGGATCAGCCATGATCTCGTGGCAAAGTAGGAAGCAATCCAGCATTGCTCTCAGCACAGCGGAAGCAGAATACATTGTTGCATGTTCTGCCAGCTGCGAAGCTATATGGCTTCGAAAGTTGTTGACCGATCTATTTGACCTAGAGATGGAAGCAACCACGATCCTATGTGACAACCAGAGCTGCATAAAGATGACAAAGAATCATTTATTCCACGACAGGTCCAAGCACATAGAGATCCGATATCATTACATCCGTGACATGGTGCAGAGAGGAGCCTTAAAGCTCCAGTACATTAGCACGGATGAACAGGTTGTTGATGTGTTGACCAAGCCTCTCGTGTAAAGCTTGAGCACTTTCGAGATAAGCTTGGCATAGTCCGAAAGGACCTTCCTCGAAAGGGGGAGTAGTTGTTGTGATGAGACATCTCTTGCTTCCAGCCTCATTGCTATGACATAAAGCAAGATGATGTGATGAGACTAGAACTGTGCTTCTGGCTTGACAGTTGTGACGTAAAGCCAGTCTAGTATCCTGCTTCCAGCTTGATTGTTGTGACGTAAAGCAGGACAAGTATCTTGCTTCCAGCTTTATTGCTGTGACGTAAAGCAAGACGAGGAGATGAGACTAGTATTGTGCTTCCGGCTTGACAGCTGTGACGTAAAGCCAGTCTAGTATCTTGCTTCCAACCTGATGGTTGTGACGTAAAGCAAGACGATGTGATGAGACTAGTACTGTGCTTTCGGCTTGACAGTTGTGACGTAAAGCCAGTCTAGTATCTTGCTTCCAGCTTAAGTGCTGTGACGTAAAGCAAGACGTTGAGATGAGATGAGACTAGTACTGTGCTTCCAGCTTGAGAAGCTGTGACGTAAAGCCAGTCTAGTATCTTGCTTCCAGCTTGATTCCTATGACGTAAAGCAAGACGAGTATTGAGCTTCCACCTTGACAGCTATGACATAAAGCCAGTCCTGTATTATGATGAGCCAGCCTCGTGCTGTGATGATGATGATGTATCAGTTTTATACTAATACATATTGATGCAGATGATGATGGCATTCCTTTGAGAATGACGATGTTGCCGATGAAGAAAACTTCCAATGATTTATAGATACACCAGTCAGTGTTCCAAGATGATATTGATGATGTTGTCCTCTCACCCACTTGATGTTGTTGATGATGTTGTCCTCTCTCTCTCTCGCCTGATATTGTTAAAGAATACCCTTCTTGTTAAGGGGGAGTGTTGAAATAATGTAACTGCAAAGTGTATTCTTATTATTATTTGATATATTATTCATTGGATCAATCCCCATTGTGGATTGATCATGTCGACTATTGTAAAAGCACCAAATCCCCTTTTGCGGATTGGTCATAATGTAATTGTAATAGGCAAAAGAAGAAGTCGGCCCCAAAATATATTTAAGAGGTCCCAGTTTGAGAAGTCGGTTCTGCCAGTGAAGAGACACTTCACACGTGCCATATTTGTATAAATAAGGAGGCTAGCGCCTCACTTAGACACACACCTCACTTGCTCATTGAGAGACAAGTTTCGGAATTGCAGTTGAAGAAGAGAGAGAGAGAGTGGCGCATCTTTGGGAGAGGATCTTTTGTATTAGCTTGAGTTATCTCTTGGCATTGTATTGGCTATCTATAATAAGGAAGTTTTGCTGGGTTTTCTTCCCCTAGAGGGTTTCCCAGGATAAATGTTGTGTCTCTTGTGGTTGTGTATTTCTCAGTGATCTTGTGTTATGCTATTGTTATCTATTGAAATGCAAAGAACTATAATAATGGCTTAAACATTAACAATAATGACAAAGAGAAGAGTTCAACAGAAGAGTTTACACTTGAGTGAAGGGTACATTTTTATTGGAGTCGTGACAGAAGAGTTCAACAATCAATGCCACCAACATCGAGGTACATAAAGGGCATGGTGCCCTTGATTAAATGCCAGTTCCATACCCTCCTACATGATAGAATACAGTGGAAACATTGCAATCCTGCCAATCTTGAAATCTTGAAAACCGTTAAGTCTGTTGAATTTTGAATGGGACCTAAAATTCTACTTTCTCCATATGAAGTCCAATGAGGTTGGAACCACTCTCAAACATCCTGAAACAATTAATGGTAATGTTAAAAATTTAAGTAATCACTTTTACTTTAAGAATTTAATATTAACATTAATTACTAGGGCGGGTAAAATGGAGGGGGTAGGGACCTCTTTAAATAGAATTAGTAAGGCAAAATAACCCTTAGTTGCACATTGAAACACCTCACAGCTGCAACTTGAATGAAAAAACATGAGCCATGGTCCTTTTCTATGCACGACACATGTCCTATTTTCAGGACACACGTGTCCTATGAACATGACACGTTCTAAATGCGTATCTGACACATGTCCTACCATTTCGTGTCCAACACGTAGGATACGCGACACGAGGGGGGGTTTGGAAGTGTCAAGTGACTTAGGTTCTAGTGGATTTTGCTAAGATTGTAGGCATCATCAACTTGGAGACCCTAACTAATGTCCATATGTTGCAGTCGGCCCTTGGACACACCAAATACTATAGAATATTCATTAGGGGGTAGACTGCAACAACCACACGCATGGAATGGTTGTTGAAGAAAACCAAGGAGTTTGCCTGGAATAAACAATGCCAAGCCTTTTTGGACATCCTTGACTTTTCAAATTGGACTCTAAAATTCCATGTACATGTAGATGGTATTGTGCTAGGATCAATATTGATGCAACCTGGAGAAGGGAAGATGGACCACCCTATCTATTTTTCCAACAGAAAATTGTCTAAGCAAAGTGCAACTACACAACTACTAAAAGAGAAGGGTTGGCCATGATCTACTCCCTGCAGAAGTTCAGGGCTATTTGTTGTTATTTTTCCTTGACTCGGCATATGAAATTATAGCTAATAATTTACTAAACTCGGAAATTTATCCTTGCTGATATAAATCTGAAAATTACGCTAATAACCTACAGCTGAGTTATATAACAGAAAAATGACAGCAGAAGCATACACAGAACCAAGCATAAAAATTAGACAGACACCAGATGTACCCTGGAAACCCTAGTGTGGGGAAAACCAGGAAAGGAGGGCTTTTATTGAGGCTTCAGAGGAATATTACAGCAACAGAAATAATCGGAAAATCTTACAGCAAAATCAGCCCTCTATCAGCTGTACGGCCCAGCTAAATCCAGTTGTACGGCTCAGCTAAATCCAGCTGTACGGCCTGCTAATCTTGGCCTTTTTCTTTGCTGTACGGCCTGCTAATCTTGGCCTTTTTCTTTGCTGTACGGCCCAGCAATCTCTGCTGGACAGCCTGCTGAAAATCCATTCTGTTGGCTGCTGTATGGCCTGAGTATTTCGGCCTCTGTTGGCTGTTGTACAGCCTGCTCAGAAATGACCCTTTGCTTGCTGAAAATATGGCTTGTTATGGCCCAGTACCCTCCAGCAGGTGTGGCCTCTTCTGCAGCAAATATTCAGCCTCTGCAAGCTGTCCAAGAAGCCCTGAAATTGCCCCTCAGCTGGCTTCCCAAACCACTCAGCCAGTCGCCCACTTTCCTCAGCCTCGAGCTCTCTCCTTTCACCCTCAGCCCCTTCTTTTATCCTTCAATCAGCCACCTAACTACCTTGAGATGTGTGCCCAGCCTAGCCTTCAATGGCTCAGATTAAGTCACCTTCTTTCCCCACACTCCACTAAGTGGTGCGCCTCCCTTTGGACAGGGTCCCGCAAAGCACTTCAACAGCTCATGAGGTGCACCCCACTAGATTGGACCCCACAATCCACCCAAAATAGGAAATTTAGCCGATTGCCTTAGTTAAACTTAGGCTGAGATAAACAAGGCTGATCTGGTTTGATTAAGATGTCCACCAGCTAGCCTAGGACACACAGGCATAGTTGAGACACCTACCGAACTAAAAACTAACATTTGTTGCGGGACATTTCAAGTCTTTTACGGATCATTCCGCACTAAAATACCTAGTGAATAAACCAATTTTCAAGCGCCGCAATTGTAGGTGGCTCCTATTGTTCCAGGAGTTCGATTTCAAAGTAATTGTGAAGCCAGCAAAGAACAATATTGGACCAGACCACTTGTCACGAATTGATATTGGGAATCCGAAGGGTCACTCAACGATTAGTGACTAGACTCCAACCTGTTGAGGGAGGAAGCCATGCTAACTACTTTGAAGATATTGCCATTTTCCTAACAACAGGACTTACCCCCAAGGAATATGCAGCAAGACAAAAGAAGAAATCGGTCGTTAGAGATGCAAACTATCAGTTGATCATGGGGCAGTTATATAGATTGGGCATTGATGGTATAATCAAACGTTGCATCATGGAACATGAATGCTTTGAGATATTGTGAATACCATAATGGAGTTGTGGGAGGCCAATATGGGGGAAAAGCAACAATGCAAAAAGTATTACAAGTGGGCCCATGGTGGCCCACCATTTTTAAATATGCTTAAGATTATGCCAAAACTTGCAACGTATATCAAAGGATTGGAAGATCTTTCCAGAGGGACGAGCTACCTCTACACCCAATAGTTGTGTTGCAACCATTTGAGAGATGGGCCATCAACTTCATCAAGCCCATCAACCCTCCTGCCAAACATTCTAGTGCACATTAAATCATTACTACAATCGATTATCACTCAATAGGCAAAGACAATACCAACTCAAGATTGCAACACTCATACAACCGCAAGGTTCATATTTGAAAATATCATCTCTAGGTTTGGATGTCGTAAAATTCTGACAACAGATCAAGGTTGACACTTCATGAGCGCCACTATCAAGACATTGACCCAAGAATTTGTGATACAACACCACACAAATAGCCCATATCACCCACAAGCAAATGGGACAGTTGAAGCATTCAATGAGATTTTGGAACAACGCTTAACTAAAGTTTGCGTTGCCAACCAGTTGGGATGAGGGAATACCAATTGTGCTTTTGGCATACAAAACAACATCAAAGAAACTAACAAAGCACATATTGATATTATGGTAGCTGCGGGAGGTATTAACCTCCACATGTAACCATTGACGAGACTGGAATATTCCGGGAAGCAAGATAAACCCTAAAGCTCTGGATAATAACCCTAGAAGACAAGTCGGCTTAATAGAATGAATTAATATTGAGTTATTATCCCCCAGGAAGAGAAGTCGGCCTAGTCAGTTAAGATGGAGCAGTATAAATAAAGGGAGCTAGATCTTATTTGTCACTCACTCACTCACAACTGCATAAGGACAAAAAATGTGCATGAGTGAAGGAGAAGTGCAACTGCTGCAGTAGTGACTTTGTCTTGGGTTATTGGTTTGGAATTTCTGCTTGGTCTTTGGTTATCCTTGCTTGGTGCGCTAGCCTTGGTTGGCAATTGGTCTGCTACCGGAATTATTCTGTCCATCAAAGTTAAGGTGCTTGGGGGTGGCCTTTGTGCCTATAGTTGGGTGACAATATTGCTATATTGTCTATGGTGAAACGACACCCATTTTTCTAACAGCACACGCCCCTTCAATCTGGTATATGGTAAGGAAGCAGTGGTCCTTGCAAATTTTGTGGTACCTAGCCTATTCATCGTGCAAGCCACCAATGTGTCTAAGAAAGTTTCCATCTAGAGCCGCCTTACAAAACTAATGGGATTGAAAGAAGACTAGTTCCTAGCACAGTACCACCAGATAATGGAGAAGTCGAAACAAAAGGCATGGCATGATCATCATATTAAAAGCAAGACTTTCGACAAGGGAAACCTAGTACTGCTCTATGACAATAAATACTTGAAGCATCCAAGAAAACTGAAGATGCATTGACTAGGACCTTTTCTTGTTGCAGACATCCATGAATCAAGAGTTGTTCAGCTAACCCAACAAGATAACACATTCTGCAAGTTGTGGGTGAATGGAACCCACCTAAAACTCTTCACCTCTCCATCGACTTAAGTTGCACCACTCCTACCAGAGGAGTACTATACACTTCTTATTTCTGCTATAGTCTAGTCGAGTCCATAAAGCTCAACCCTATGGATGAGCCAATCAATATAGTTGCATCAGGTAATAAAACGCAGCCATGTGGTTGGGAGAGTCCCCATAAGAGTTTAGTCAATGGCTGGTATATTTCAATTTGAAATTTTGGAACTTAGTTTTTCTTTAAAAAGTCAAGCACCAACTTTATGGTTTGGGGGGGGCGGTTTCTATAGGCCATTAAAGCTGGTAAAGAATTCAAGAGGGAGTACATAGAGTTTAGGTTGCATCACTACATCAACCATCACAGAGCCTAGGCCACCAAGTCACCCAATGTATTCCATCAATGCATATCAAGTCAAATTACCCCAAAGTCGAAGTCATAAATGTGAAGTGATGGAAATAGGGTTAAAATGGGTAAGTAATAGGACTGACGTGACAGTTTCGTTGATGACGTGATAACAGGATTTTGTCAAGTTATGGCAGAAAATCGATGGTAAATGCACTCTGCTATGGTCACATGACTCATAACGGTGATTGAACTCCATTACCTAATGCATTTGATTTATATAAGCATAACTCTGCCAGCTTTTCAATTATTCTGCAGTTCAAGAGTTGAGCAACGGCTAAGTGATTGAGATACAGTAAGAATACACCATTGATGTGCGAATCCAGAGAATAGCAAGCAAAGATCCAACAAACACTCCAGGGCCTACCAATAACATACACCAAAAGGGAGACAAACCAAGTACAAAATGTGGGAAAGCTCAAAATTTGCACAATGCCAAACCGAAAGGATGTTGTCCAGGCGAACTCCATTGATGTAAGAGACCAGCAAGGAGAATTCAAGGGAAAGATTGGATATACACCAATAGTGGAGCTTGACTTCGCAGATGCGGAGCTGTTTCTAGAATTCAAGAAGGAATTTTACATGCATGAGGTACAGCTTAGCACGAGGGTAAAACAGATGGAAGTCGTCGACAATATTCAAGCACTGCAAGTCTCCTCTCCTAAACCTCTTGAATGTCCCCATCTTTGGCTCTACATCACCAATGCAGCTCTGTATTAAGTTTTTGATGAGCAGGGTTCACCCGAGTAAATTGTGACTCAACCAGCCTTGCCCCTTTTCTCTTAAACATGTCTGACATCTAATGAGCCTTTCAATGGATGGACCTGAGGTCCAAACAACCTTCTAGCCACATGAAAGAGACAAGAAGGTCACTAAGGAAGACCTATACACTTGGCATGGGACACATACAAGCAATAAGGGGGCTGTCATTGCACCTATCAAATCCAAACCTATTCAAATGGCAACTTGGATCCTTGCATGCCGTGTCATGAGGAAACAGAACAAGGGGGGGATGCAATCTAGAATCTAGATATCCTGTCAGCAGCAAGGACCTGTGCAAAAGGTAAGAGCCTAAATTGGTGCTAATTCTTTCTAAATGAATTTATAGAAGAGCCATTAATGAAGCCTATACCAAGACATCAACTTTCAATTATGGATACTTTTTGGTTGTCATTGCCATGTTTAATAGGGAAGCACTAGAGGGTCACAAGTTGCTTCAACAAAAAAAGGGCTTGATTTGACAACCTACAAGCCATGGAGGTTACAAGAGGATGTCGATAACATGGAATTTAATGATAGAGCCTTCAATGCATGGTATAACCAAACAATAGAGGTCACTTGGTATCAATTTTGATTCCCTATCAAACTTATTTATTTCTATCAAAAATGGTTGAAGTTCGAGGCCAAAAGGGATAATAGTGATGTTAGATCCATAATGGAAGGTGAGGACCAAATAGTGAATCCCCTCCCCTTTATTCTTAATGCAACAGCTGTCAAAGAAGTAGAAAGTTGGCCAGGTATCACCACGGTCACTTCGAAACAAGGAAGTTTCTTCCTATTCCCCAAGGAAAAAATGCAGGAGACCAACAGAGAATTCGACAAAGTTCCAATTTTGTACCATGAGTCACTAACCTTGTAGTCAATGCCTGATCAACCAAAGAAACGAAAAGAAACAACACTAAAACCATCACCCAGCCCAGTTGGAGAGGGGCCAAAATTCAAGTGCCGCAAGCATAGCAAAATCTATTTTCCTAGTGTCGCATCACAACGATCAAGAAATCATGGACTTGAGAGGAGTTGTAGCAAGGAGTCACACAAATAGTGGAGTTGTGAACCCAAACTCCACTAAAGAAACCTCATACCTACCCACCTCAGGACACGACCCACTACCCAATAGTAAATGTCCAAGAGATGGATTCAATAGTCCAAGATCTCCATGCAAGTACCCCACTAGTTGGTAAATCCATTGCAAGCACCAAAGGTAAATCCATCAAGTACCACTCCATTTGTTCCTTTTTTAACTAATTTTGCACATATCAAACAAGAAGTCCCTCCACAAGATATTGTTGATGTTCTCGATGATGAAGAGACAATCTCTCCCACAACAAGAGTCACCATTGAGATGGTACCACAAGACACAACAAAAGGTCAATGGGTCCAAAGTGAACCAAAGAAAGATGACAAAAGACATGAGGAGAATGAAAGTGTCAACCCAGTGGGAACAAACAAGGAGAGCTCAGCCACACAAGCTCAAAACATGGACACCACTACCAGAGGCAATGATAGGGATCCTAACAAAGGTCGACCACCTAAAGAGGAAACAGTGGGTAGGTACACCAAGGACTCAAAGAAAGACATAGATGGAGATGAAGATGAGAGATAGAAAATGCATTAATGGATCGAGGACAAACATCAAATTCAGCCATACCAATCCCACCGCTATGACTAGAGTATCCACCAAGGGCCACATTCACATGGATCATGAAACAACGATACAAACGACTGCTCAACTAGCCCAAGACAAAGAGTACCAATATGAGTTGATGAAGGCATGTCAACGAAGCTTTGACAATATGTAATACAACACAACAAATGAACAAGTACAAATCCATAATGCGACTATACGCCTAGGCACAAGTACAAAATAGGATTACAATGAGGCACATAGTCACGTAGATACATCTACCATCGATGCGCCACCCTTGGCTCGAAAGGGCCCTACTGCACCATTGCATTAACAAGCATCCCAACCATCAGATGTCAACCAAGTCCCCACTGATGACTTGACCTGATAACATTACATTTTTGGTAATGAACTCAGTCACTGCCTCCTACAAATGGAGTAGGACATGTGTACTAACGAAAGGAGAATCATCATTTGCAAGTGTAGCTAAATGGTAGAACACAAGGCTTTGAGGCATGATAAACATGCTATCACCAATGAGATTGACGTTGTCACAACTTGCTTCATCCAGATGTGGCCAGCCCTAAAAGAAGAAGACTTAAAGATCGAAGATTTGGCACCTAAGAACACTTAGTAACTATGGTAGACTAAGTACTACAAGTGATAGAACACATCAGTGAGTGCAAGCACACACTACAAGAGTCACTGGCAATGGAAAAATCCAATAGAGAGTCAAAGGCATCACAACTAATGACCACCATTGAGCTAGTGACCCACTCCGTAGAAGAGGTGAGAGTCAAAGGCATCACAACTAATGACCACCATTGAGCTAGTGACCCACTTCGTAGAAGGGAAGCTTCAAGTTGCAGTTATCTACAATGCCACCTAAAATAGGATGCAGATTGTCAAGCAAAAGGAGAAACATATTGATGCAATGCAAGAAAAGATTGTTTGGATGTAGAATGAGGTTGATCAACCAATGGATACAAGCCAAAAGGAAATGAAACTAAAGGAAATTCAGTAGGGTGATGAAGAATTGGGTCAATTGTTCCACTTGTCCCAAGAAGTACAAACACAACTTCATCAACCCAAGCCAATGGCACTTGAAAGATATACTACACTATAAAGGCTCCACAATTTTGTTGAAGATGAATGGTCCATTGCCCAAGACTCCAACAAAACCATCCTAAGGAACCGAATCATGACAAAGCACAAGCTTACCTAGTTAGGCTAACAATTTTGGAAGGCAAATGGACGAAGAAATTAGAAGCATTTCTACAATTCAAAGGATAGGTTCTAGAGATGGTCCCGGAGTTAAGCCTTTCATTTGGAGAAACAAACCAAAGTTGAATCGAGAGCGAGTCAACAGGTCTGGTCAAGGCTTGTTGGACCCTTCATTTTGATGGAAGGCACAATGACGCCAACTCAACACACACAAAGATTCAAGTTGTGCCACCCAGAATGAAGGTCGTTAGCATTAAAAAAGAGTATCATAGATAATAAGAGACAAAAACCAGGATAGCATGCACAACTTCGAGGGATTAAAGAGAAAAGAGGCAAAAGATTGAAGACACTATGCAAAAGTTGGAAAAGATATCAATTGGTTCATAAATGGGGGATTGAAAGTAAATTAATGATTATTGAGTTTGAATGAGTCTTCTCACCTTCAAGCAGGACTATATAAATGTACATGTTGAAGCCTTTTTGGGGATTGGATTTTAGTTGAATATTAGATGGATACAGGTGAGATAGTGGATGTTAGATAGAGGGTCATGTTTTGGATCTAATGTGCCTTGGTGAATGAATCATTGTTATATAATGATGCATTCAATATGATGGATGTGAATGGAATGAGGTCCCCCTTTCAATTTCTAATTGCCTTTATATTGTATGGTGATGATGTCTTTTACTTCTATTCTTTATCTATTATGTTGAATGGTAGTCTTCTGATGGCATAGATGTTGTGTACTTTAGATTTAGATGAATGATGATCTAGATGATAATGTTGAATCGTTGAATGGGTAGAAGGGGGTTGTGATTTGATGTTAAGAGGCATGAAATGGTAACTATTGTTTAGTATAGTTATTGGGAAATGGTTGTGTTAGTCATGTTGTTTGAGCCCTACACAATCCTTTGCCTTGGCACAATGCTTCAAGTGAGACCTTCACCTCTCTAGGGATTGAAAATGCTAACACCTACACTACAATGGACTCCTTGTTCGACACCGATGCGGACCTAGGTCTCAAATCGAACCAACACTTGTAGTTGCTTGTTAGTAGGCAATAAGCAAGAGGGACAATCTAGGAGACCTAAATATTAATGCACATGTACATGTTGAAACTAATCTTACAAGCAATTTACTATCCAATTTGAATACAATAGGGGAAAAGGGTCCCTTCATGAAAATAAAAAGGATTGGATTTTAGTTGAATATTAGATGGATACAGGTGAGATAGTGGATGTTAGATACAAGGTCATGTTTTGGATCTAATTTGTCCTAGTGAATGAATCATTGTTATGTAATGATGCATTCAATCATGTTGGATGTTAATGGAATGAGGTCCCCCTTTCAATTTCTAATTTCCTTTATATTGTATGGTGATGATGTATTTTACTTCTATTCTTTATCTATTATGTTGAATGGTAGTCTTTTGATGGCATAGATGGTGTGTACTTTAGATTTAGATGAATGATGATCTAGATGATAATGTTGAATCGCTGAATGGGTAGAAGGGGGTTGTGATTTGATGTTAAGAGGCATGAAATGGTAACTATTGTTTAGTATAGTTATTGGGAAATGGTTGTGTTAGTCATGTTGTTTGAGCCCTACACAATCCTTTGCCTTGCACAATGCTTCAAGTGAGACCTTCAACTCTCTAGGGATTGAAAATGCCAACACCTAGACTACAGTGGACTCCTTGTTGGACATCGATGCGGACCTAGGTCTCAAATTGAGCCAACATTTGTACTTGATTGTTAGTAGGCAATAAGCAAGAGGGACAATCTATGAGACCTAAATACTAATGCACATGTACATGTTGAAACTAATCTTACAAGCAATTTACTATCCAATTTGAATACAATAGGGGAAAAGGGTCCCTCCATGAAAATAAAAAGGAGGGAGGAAAGATTACAAGGAAAGCGAACAAACCAAAAAAGACACCCTCTTAAATTTATGAACAAAACACTTTCAACCATCAAAAATAACTTCAAAAATAATTTCAAACTAAAGAAAGTATATTCTACAAAGTCTTCAATATATTCATTCAAAAAATCTAGATACAAGGGTTTCAGAAAGACCACAATGGTTTCTCAAACTGGGAGACCAATACTACTGGGAAGAAAATGCAACAAAACTAGATCACCTACACCTAAAAAAGCTTATCTATACCCAACAGAGGCTAGAAACCATTCCTTTAACCCAAGCACACCTAAGAATAACCAACTTTATCCCATACAAAAATGGAATCCAGAAACTGCTAAGTGCATATTGTCATATCACCTGAAGTGTCAGTAGCTAAATCTAAATTCCTTGGATCTGTGACGTCATGCAAACCAAAGTGTCAAGACTTAGTTAATATTTGTTATCCAAATTGACTTTCAAATGACAGATTTCTCCTCTGAACAATGCCCATGGCTAAGTTTCCCTCTGCAGTTTGGCTACAACAAGGCTGCCTTGATGAGGTGTATGCTTTGATCCAACCTACTCTTTCATATATAACTTCCCATTCTTTGACTGACTAATGAATTGTACACAGGCTGTCAAGTTTAGAGAAGCTTTTTTCCTTTTGCATGCTTGCATATCTTGGGAAAGCTCCTAACAACAGTATTGGGACGACATAAGAACTACATAAAGCAGTTGTGTAAAGTTATATATCATTGCAAAAGTTGGATAAATTCGTATCATTGCAACAGTTGTATAAACTCGCATATGCAAAACTAGGTGCAGACACAAGGCCTGTGAAGAAAACCAGATTCTGAGAAGATAGTGAAATTCCCACATAAGGCATGATCATCAAGATCTGATACAAATAGATATTAGAATGATAAGAAAACAGACCCAGAACTGCTCACAATGCACATATACTAGAACTTGCAAAGGGAATGTAGGAGAGAAAATAGGAGACATGAATTCAAATTATCATGATGCCTTTATTTAAGAAGAGCGTCTTATGTAACTGAATGACAATTATCAATAGACTAACAACATTGTGGGACCACTAACATGTTATGATTAATTAACATAAATTTAAATGTCAGTGATAATAACATAGAATGTCAATGTGATTCAGCTACAACGTTTTCATAAAATTTATCACCAAATACTTATCAAAGCAGCTAGTGATGGAAAGAACATGAAGGGCAATTTCACTTTTTCAACAGATTAACACTAATTGGGACCACTAACATGGTATAACTAAAAAACTTAAAATGTCAATAATGCTAACATATGATGTCAATTTGAATAATGTACAATGTTTATATAAAAGATCACTATCTGCTTATCAACGAAGATAATAATGAAAAAACATTTAGATCAACTCATCTATGATCACTAATAACACATTATCCAAAAGTTTGATGTTTATATTGGCGCTTACATTGACCCTTAATGATCAAATTAAAATTGACCAATCTAAAATATTTACATAAATTATCACCATGAACCCATCAAAAAAGGTAGTAATGGAAAAACACATATTGCCCATTTATGATCACTAATAACATATCATCCAAAAGTTGGATGTGTGTGCCGTTACATCAACCTTTAGTTTTAATACCTTCAGGCAAAAGGCAAATGAAAGTTGGAACTCTCCACATGGAATCCAACAATTTGGCAAACAAATGCCATATACTGCACTAAAAGTCCAGCACAAGATTATGTACCTGTTGTTTAAGATCATATGGATCAGCACCCTTCTCTTTCATGTCAGCAGTCTTTGCAGCTTCCCTGTCAACCTCCTTTTCATATGAATGAAGCTCTTTGAGGACTCGCTTACAGGTGCCTGTCTTTATCTTCAGAGTTTTCAGAGTTGCCATGATTTAGTCGTCCCTGGAACTGCATAGAAAAAAAGTTAAGCATAGTATGCTTTACTTGAGTAACACGCAACTTGGCAACTTTATAAACATTGAAAAGAATTCCATGAGGACTTATCAATGAATCTGATAAAAAACTTTATCTCACAATACATCGCATAATTTATATCGTTTATTGAATAACCTACAAAAACCTATAAAAAATATTCACAATATTGGAAGAACAAGAAAAAAACATTGAACTTGATTCATTACAGGTGCATGATGTTACATACAAAAGCACATTAGGTAGCCTGCTTTCATGCATCTAGTGCAGCCCTTAGTTCCTGTTAGTAGCCAGTATTTCCATGAAATATCCCAGTGGTAGAATGCCTCAAACTTCAAAGCTCAAAAATGATACAACTTCTGCGGACCTCAAACAAAAGCAAACATTTATTTACTCAAAAGAGTATCCCTTCACTAAAATGTCATTTACTTACTCGATAAAATCATCTGATCTTGTGGTAAGGAGCATTCAGCATGCAATAAATTGGCCATCCAAAAGCGAAAAAAATAGTAAGCTAGTTATGTGTTTGCAGGTTTGTAATTTTAATTTTAACCAGATGTATCCTCGTAATACACCAGTTATGGTCTCTATTTCTAACATCACTTAGAGGGTGCACGTGTGTTTTGTGGGTGCCCCCACTTGTTATTGCTGTCTTCATGATGCCCCCCTGGTTACCAGCTCACTAAAAATCAAAGTGTCATTCCACATATTAGACTAAAAATGATAGTGCCATTCCACATTAATACGACTATCAAGGATTCTTTACTACAAAGTGTTCAAACTTCAAATTCAAATGAACCAGGAGTTCATCAGTCTTGTGTAGTACAGATATCATTATGGCCTTCTCAGGAATCTTGCAACAAAAATTTTACATCGAATATAATTCAGATAATATTCATGCTTGATAGAACTCATACCGATAATTTCAACTCAACTCTATGCTAATTGTAAGTTTTATAATTTAGTGCATCAACCATCATCCAACAAACTTTCAACAATTATTTGAGAATTTTGTGTGCACTCTGAAACAGGCAAGCAGTAATTGGATTGAGACCAGTTCAGCTTCTCCCTGGGAGGAACAACGGTAGCAAGGAAATATAAGTGAAATCTATGGGGTTTAATAATTAACATTTAAAAAATTAGTTTTGAAACATCTCATTTGTGTGTGCTTTATTGGCTTTAGATGTCATTTTACATTAATGCGTTCTTGAGTTTCTGCCTCTTCTTTGGAGCGACAGATAATGTTTTTAAAAGCTGCATGTTCTGTTTCTCGCTATGTGAAATTAGTTTTGAAGTGTCTCGTTTGTGTGTGCTTTCTTGGCTTTAGATGCCATTTTACATTAATGCGTTCTTGAGTTTCTGCCTCTTCTTTGGAGCGAAAAAGAATGTTTTTAAAAGTTGCATGTTCTGTTTCTCTCTATGTGAAAGACCTTTGTGATTTCTCTTAGAGATTGCATGCCACTGCATCCCGTTGAACTGGTAGAAGAAACAGTAGAATTTTGAGATTGATGATAAAAGGTGGTATAATAATTGACCAGCACTCCTGTCCACTATTCTTATGTTGCACAGGGGCTTTATGATAGCAACGGATAGCAGTCATACTAATGGTATATTTTTTATTCAAACCAATTAACTGAAGGCATGATATTGTATTAGTATCTATTTTTCCTTGTCAGCATTTTGCATATAGAAATATGCTCTTGCATGGAAGTTCCACATAAAGAAGAGGCCGTGTTTGATGTCCCCTTAGAATTTTAAATAACGCTAGCAGTCTACAATTTATAGAGGTTGATCTTTATGTATATCCTTTGTTTAATTTAAATAATTGCAACCTGAAGTTTTTTAACAATGGTAGTCAGAGATGCAAGCAGGTTGTTTGAATTTTGAAACTGGTTTAAATTTAATTGTTCTTCAATTGTTGGCATGTTGAAACATCTACAAACACTAACAAAGGCAGTATTATACGGTCACTCAATATACATATCTCTTGTGCTGCAGGTTTGTTTGGACTTCAGTGTTTAACCAAATGTTGGGAATGTTCAATATGTATGCAATTTGAAGCTAGGACTGGTTAAAGGATGCTGTAAAGCTCTGGGATTTGGCAGAGGATTGTAAAGCAATGAAGCACAGTGATTTATTTAAAAAACATTGTTTTTCTTTCAAATGGAAGTCAAATGAAACAACATTTTTATGGAATTTAAATCAACATTGAAGAATACTTTACAAAGTGACATCTTGCTTGATGTCACTTTTCTGAGTAATGGTCATATCGGAACTCATCTTCAATCCCACTATAGGTGGCAGTGACTGAAACTTGAGTTGCTGAGGAGCATGCCCCTGTATTTTGGTGGCTGCTAGCTGCACGAGATGATGCTTTGAGATAGCGACAAGTAGAAAAAGTCCCTAACCCGCAAGGAGAGAAGGAGAGTCAGTCCTCCCCATACTTTTTGCATAGTCAGACAGCTTAATTCTCTTGCAGGATTCATAGGAGAGAATATTATTATTCTTTGGCTGTTGATTCTACATGCTTCATATCTATTTTACTTGGCAAATTGTTGAAAATGCATTTGTAGCAGACTTTGGTAATAACAATGTACTAAAGTGGTACAGTGCTTCCCTCACTTATAGACGTCATTATTGAACTACCTCTGACAAATATGTTGTAAACAGAAAGAAAGTTGCCTGCCTAATAGCCCAAGGGTTTAGCTCAACCAGTTGTCGCTGATGTTGCTGGGCATTTGGCTAGTTCCCGGTAGGTGCCCGATTCAAATCCCCCTGGGTGAGGCACACTAGTCTACAGAGACGTGTTTACTAGGGATACCATCCAGAAATGCGGGGAAGCATCCCCCTGGGCGAGGCACACTAGTCTACAGAGACGAGTTTACTAGGGATACCATCCAGAAATGTGGGGAAGCATCCCTTGGGTTTCCCCACAAGGTTTTCCTTGGAAAAAAAAGGTTGCCTGCCTGAACCCTTATTTACCATGCCAATAATCTTCTTTGACAATTGCTTTCATTATATTACAGTGTTTGTTTTCCTGCAGCAGGCTATATACTAAGAGATTGACCTCAACATGTACATCCATGCATTTCTTCTTCACAATCACTTCTTCTAAGACACCCATGAATATAGAGTAAGAGAAATTTATTGTAGACCTAAAACATATCAAGTTTACTATTATTCATTTTGGAATCAGTTCCTATCAAAATTATTATTCTTAGGTTTGAACCAAATCCTATCAAATTTAACATTCCTAGGTTTGAACCAATTCCATTTGATAACTAACAATGCACAATCCATAATAAAACCACTGACGTAATGGAAGCATACTTTTTTTTTTTTGAGTAAAAAAGTGGATCCTGCTATATTATATAGACAAAATGACAGAGTGTACAAAAGAGTAGGCCTGTGGCCATACAAAATGCTGCCGATTATCATCGGAAACCAGCATATGCGTGTAGCAAGTAGCAGTAGTATAGAAGACATAATAACAGAGTGACATCTGTTCTGCCCGAAGGAAACCAGAACAGATGTCAAAAGTTCTAAGTGCACAAGAAACTAAAAACCTAGAAAGCAAGTAAAAGAGCCT